>JBAMJV010002888.1:0-80000 GCA_037951105.1 Echinarachnius parma | reverse complement strand
AAAGGCGGTGCGGCGTTGCGTCAGCAGGCATTTATTCAAATTGCTTATGCAGGGCTCCACAGTTAACTTTTTTGTCAGTGAAATAATTTAGTCCCCTTTTCTGGTGGCCCGGAAGAAAAATTTACTGGCCAGAAAATTGCATTTCATGAATAAACTTTTTATTATTCAAAATATAATTCTTTTCTGTTGTTATTATAAATAAAGCATAACATGGAAAATTGATTTTTTATTCTTCTCATTTTGTCAATGTTGGGTTGAAAATCTCCTTTGCCCGATCGGGCCACCAAAAAATGACTTTTATACATTTCTGCTGGCCCGAATTGCAATTTCACTGGCCCCGGGCCAGCGTGCCAGTGCGAGTGTCGAGCCCTGGCTTATGGAAGGTGCCCTGTTTATATACACATGCCACATGCCGCTAGTGAGTTACACAAGTGTCGCCCTCACTCATTGTGATTCTGCCTACTTTTGAAGTCACTGCGCTGCCCAGGGCCTGTTCTTGTCTTTGATGATGGAATCACTTTAAAGACTTAAGTATGACCCAACTCTACCACTCAACCTCTTAGCTACAATAACAGTTCAACTCAAAACATATATATGCACGATAATTTTTCTTGTGATAACAGCTACAAGGTTTGTTCGCTGAAATTTCCTTTCACTTTCCCTTTCTTACAGTGCATAGAGATATATGTGATATGCGCGTTATAAATAAGTCAATAGTCAATGCTAGAAATTAACCTTTTTGCCTTGTGGGGTAAGTAAAAACAAGATTGTTCAACTTCTACTGGTTCGAAACATAAATCTGGTAGCCACAAACAAAGAAAAACATGACAAATTCTGTTACATTTGCTTGCCCGAACGGGCCAGTAGAATTTAGGATCGATTAAATTTGGTGGCCCGAAGCTAATTTTTAGTGGCCCCGGGCCAGCGGGCCTATGCTAATTTCGAGCACTGCAATAGTTATTATCATATAAAATTCAAGTTTAATCAAATTTACCTTTGACCCGGTAACGATTGCACCAAACATGTGAAGGATGTGGCAGTGAAGGCCGGTCTTGATGGCTGTCGACCAAGTTGGTTCTGAGAGGCACTCTGAAATTTAGAGAAAAAAATATATTGATTGTTTCAGGTATATAGCTCCAGGGGGGTGTTTCACAAAGATTCTAAGTTGAACTTAACTCTAAGTTGGACTTAACTATTATGGAAAGCCATTTGTTGCCTTGGAATAAAAACATATTCAAAAGCAAGTATACATGCAAGTATTTTAGATTTTCATAGATTTTACATCAAGAACATGAAATCTTATTGATAATACAAACTATTAATGCATTTAATCAACATTGTATGCCTTATAAAAGAACTGTTAACAAAAAAATAATAAACTAACAGCTTTCCATAAGTTTGAAGTCCAACTTAGAGTTAAAGTTCAACTTAGGATCTTTGTGAAACACTCCCCTACTTGGCTCGAAAGCTCAGGCTTCATTCGACTCACAACATATTGTTATGATAGCAACTAATTAGCAACAATTAAAAGAGAAACATCAATTATTTCTACTAAACACACTTGTCAATCAGAATTATCGAATCACTTTCAACTTCATTGATTCAGATAGAAACTCTTGAGAAGAAAACCAAATAACCATAATGGACAGAAATGTTTTAAGGTCATCACAATACATTGAAAAATGACAAATAATATCATTTGATTTTTAAAACTTTCATTTTTTTTACCCTTGGAACTTTTCTCCTTCTGTTTTCAGACATTTATATACATGTATACACGTACAGTGTTGAAATTTATATCTATCTGGGTGCCAACAGCCCAAAATAATATTCTTATAAATACAAGGTACATGTACTCTGGTTTTAGTAGTCCATTCCACCAACATGTTCAGAAAAAAAGGTTTCCAGCCAAATTATATAATTGAAATACTCATCACCATACTAAAGTACGTGTGTTCATGGGTCTGCAGGAGAAGACTATCTATTGTCTAGAACGTATGCGCCTTCCGTGGTTCTATTGTCTCCAAACGTACGCGTGTATAGAATTGGCGCATTATGGAACCATGAGACCCTGTTGGTGTTGATGATTAATTGCATGATTTATGAATTACACAACCCTTTGCAAAGTGTTGGACATCTATTTAATATCAAACAACGGTACCCAAAACATATATAAGTTTGTTTTGTTCTTTGCGTGGTGGTCCCCTTTAACCCAAGAGATTTTGCATCCTCTTTTTCAGCTTACCATAGAAGAAAGGGACAACTTCAACACTAAGAAGAGCTGGGCGTGTACTCTGGGTCGATACATTTCCTCTGTGACTGGGGGAAAATAAAGTGAGAAAGAGATAGTATAAATATTGTTTAGCTCTAGTTATTTGGGCAATAGGCTAACAATAATAATATATTTTATTTCTATAGCGCCTAATATGAAATCATCTATCTATATAGCACTTTAAGAGTAAATGCAAAATACAATTATCTATGTACAACATATTTTAGTTTCAACAAAAAGTTCATGTAAGAGCTTTACTTAGCTTAGGTATGGCAACACTTCAAGCTTCTAGCTTATATTGCCAGACCTCTGTGTGTTTCTATTTCGATGTTATGACAGTTTATTTTTTATGTACGAAATTGATTATTGTGAGACATGCAGGAATATAATAAATAAATAAGAACTTGCATTATGACTACCAGAATGCATTGCTCCCAAGGGAATCGAAAGTGCACATCATAAGCAGATTTATTGTATGTCAGTGTATGTAAAGGGGAATCATATGCCAGGGGATATAATGCATTTGTACTCCATTTAGAAACAATTATCAACCATGTAATAATGTGCATGTATGTAGGTACTATATGTACATGTATGCAAATTATCATTATTTATGCTCAAACATCTAAAAGCACTAACTTTGACAAATGACTCTGCCATTGATGCAAAGGGTCGTACATTGTACATGCACTCTATGAGTTGTAAGGAATGTTGGAGGAAAACGTTCATCTCATAGACTCATATCCTCTCACCCACGGACCGAGCATGGTGGCTATTAAAGCGGTTAGAGTGTTCACCTCATGCACGGGAGGTCCCGGGTTCGAACCCAGACCGGGTCATACCAAAGACTTTTTTAAATGGTACCTTCTGCCTTATAGCCAGGCGCTCGGCATTTATAGAATGGAGAAGGGAAAGTTAATCACACGAGTTACCAGAGGACTGGCCCCCTTCTGTAGCTTTCGCTACATTTAGTAGACGTGTGGCCTAGGGCTAATGAATAATGAGTAGATAGGCGCCACCTTATGGGCCAAACTTGGCACGGGAAGGACTTTAACTTTTAACCTCTCACCCACAGCAAAGTGCTTGGTAAGCTGGGTAATAATATTCCAGTCATCTCTATTTATAGCAACCTCTAAATAACTTACTTTGACAAATGTCTCCGCCACAGATGTAAAGGGTCGTACATGCACTCTATTAGGTGTAAGGAATGTTGGATGAAATTCACAAGGTGTTCTCGGTGGAGGCCCTCTTGGGATGGAATCTGGAAAGGGAGGATTGAAAATGTATTACAGGGTACCAACATTCAAAAATAATAATCTTATAAATGAAAGATAACATTTTTAGTAGTCCATTCCATCAACAAGTTCAGAAAATATGTTTCGAGAAAATAAAATATATAATTGGAAAACGCATGATCACCATTCTAAAGCATGCGTTTATGGGTCTGCATGTACGAAGACAACCTTTGTGCAGAGCGAACGAATCGCCCAGGATTCTATTGTCTCCAAACGTACGCGTGAATAAAATTGGCGCATTCGCAAATGTTTGGCGCGTACGGAACCACGAAATAATAATGGTTCCGTAAGTGGTGGTAATTAATTGCATTGTTTATGAATTACACAACCCTTTGCAAAATGTTGTATATCTATTTGATATCACAAAACGGTACACAAACATATTTATTATGTGAGCACTGTTCTTTGCCTGGTGGTCCCCTTTAAAGGTGGTTCAGATTTTAAAATGTAATCAAGGGGGTTGGGATTTGTATATCAGATGCACGGTGCCCTCTTGCGAATGCCTTGCACACATAGCGGAAATACACACTGGCTCAGTGTTAGGCTATGAAAAATAAATTGTTGGATTGTTGATTTTTGATTTATTTTATTTTATTTTTATTTTTTTGCGATTGCGATATAGTATGTGTGTGTTATGTGTGTGTGTGTGTTTGTGTGTATTTGTGCGAATCCTGCCAAAAAAAAAAAAAAAAAAAAAAAAAACCCTACCTAATGTACATTGTACCTACCCTAATTTTTGGTTGCCCGTTACTCCAATGCAACACAAACAAAAATGTTGGCCTTATGTAATGTACATGTAATGAGCACAAACAAGTGTAGTTGCATGAAAATGAGCAAAGAAAAAAATTGGCTTCGCCGGGAATCAAACGGAAACCAGAGACCTCCGGATTCCTAGAAAGGTGCTCAACCATCAAGCCACAAAAACCCTTGAATAGGGGACGTTCCGATGAAACCCTTTTCATTGCTCGTACAGTCAGAAGCTTTATGAACCTGGCACTAACCCAAGAATAATTAAATCAACTTTTATAAAGAAAGTGCGAGGGATCACGCAAAGTGATGCAGCTTTTTATTAATTGAATTCAAACATAGAGGAAACTGAATAGAAATATTTTAAATGAATGCAAAAAGGCGTAGTTGCAATTAGTTGAAGAAAGGGGTAACATTTTTAACAGTGCCCTCAACATCCCCACGCATTCCAATTTTTAATTTATAAATTATATCAAAATCAAACCAAATATAAACATGCATTTACATATATTTGCTTTGAACATTCAATTTTATTTCACATTATTTTATTTTTAAAATGCAACACATCTAAACTATTAAAGGTCCGGTTAAAAATGAAACGAAAACAAAAAATGCTACAGGCTACTGAACTTAACAATCCAGTGTTATTCATCATGTCACACCTAAAAAAAAATTAAAGGCAAGTCCATTAGCAGTGTTTTGTTACTTTGTTGGTTTATGGTTTTTCCCCTACATGAATACAGTCCTGAGAAACAGATAGCCAGTGCCTTGTATTCAGGAAGCTCCGTGCACAAAATGTGATGCCAGCAGTCGGGCCGTATAATTTTGGATTACAGAATTTGTCACGCTCTCATACGTGCTCTTTTTTTTTTCAACTGAAGGATACGTTATCATCCCATGTTTATCTCCCAAGATGACTAATGTGTCTGTGAGATGATTACATCCAGTCTTCTCTTTGGCAATTAACATCTTGGGTTACATTATTATACAAATGGTGCATGGTTTGGAGTTGAATATACCAGAATAGACACTGATACATTCTGAATTTCTCGAGTGCATTTAATATTGCATCGAGGCTTTCAGATACTTTTGACTACCATTGGAAAGCGTTCTGAAACGCTTTTCAATTCAATCTTTAATATCTCCACAATTAGGGAGACTTTATAAACAATAAAATCCCATTTCATTCTTTTGCTACCATATATAAAGCCAAACAACAAGGTAAAATTGAAGTGTGAAAGCTCCACATGATTTTGACATTGTGACAAAGATAATGGATCACCTTAAGTCACCACCCCCCCCCCCCCCCCCCCCCCCCCCCCGGGTAGAAACTGGCTACACCACATACAGAATGACCATAAAACCCAAATGTACATTTTTTTTTTTTATTCCTGATTTTCAGCAGTTTTTTCTTTCCTTTAAACTTTGCTATGTCACAAACATTGATTTTTCATGATGCTTCTTTCGAGCACGCATTCATGACAGAATGTATTTTTCATGCCTGTAAGTGTAAATGTGAAGATCGAGCGAACATGACCCGACAACATAGCAATAAAACTAATGTTAATGGGCTTCTTTGGCATCAAGTACTGTATGCAGTCAGTGATAAATATATATGCTTTCTTGTACATCTATTTACCCATTGCTTACAGGAACTTGGTAGGTCCTGTATCAAATCTATTATTGGGAATGCCATATATAGCTAGTAGAGAATAGGTTAGCCCATTGCCTATGGGGACCTGGTGGGTCCTGTATCAACTCTATGGGGATTCAAAATCTAGTAGGGAACAGGTTAACCCATTGCCTATGGGAACCTGGTGGGTCCTGTATCAACTTTATTGGAAAAGCCATATCTAGTAGGGTCTATATGGAATAGATAAACCCATTGCCTACGGGAACCTGGTGGGTCCTGTATCAACTCTATTGGGAATGCCATATAGGGTCTATAGGGAATAGATTTACCCATTGCCTACGGGAACTTGGTAGGTTCTGTATACGTAATTAACTCTGAATGGATATTGCAAAATCAAGTAGGGAAGAGGTTAACCCATTGCCTACAATAGATGCAAACCCTGTTGGGCCCTGTATTAATTCTAGATGGATATTGCAAAATCTAGTAGTGAACAGGTTAACCCCACTACCCATGGAAATCTGTTGGGTCATGTATCAACTCTGTGGGGATTGCAACATCTAGTAGGGAACGGGTTAATGGTACTGGGTAACATTGTAGAGAAAACAAATTTCAAAAAAAAAATTTGATTCAGGGGTGAATTATCAGTAGTCATGTGTATGTAATGGACTAGGATTAAATACCATAGTTTTGGCGAAGAAAGGTATGGTACATGTATATCAAAATATCTGCAATTCTGTGGGAAAGTGTAAATATGTAACATTCCTTTGAAGCATGCGTTCTTATTATTTTGTCTATTTTTAGTTTTGCTCATACTACCTTAGCTCGTCCTGTGCACCCGTTTATTATCACATTATCATATTTTATGGTTGCTACAGGGCAATTCCAAGCAGTGTGTCAGGCTGTTACCAAAAATTCACCCCTTTTCCATGTGAATCCAGTCAATATGATTTATAGGGCTACTGCAAGCTTTTCAGTACTTATATGATAATGAGATCATAAATATGTGAAGGATTCAAATTCCAAAAGGGTTATTTTGTGGTAACGCTGTGACATTTTATCCATGTTTGCTTAAATTTGCCCTTCAATATTCACAAAACCCTGCTAGCTTAGTTTCATGCCAAGTCCATTTTTTATGACATGGCTAGTAATTTTAACACATGACCGTGTAGTTATTAAATAGGGTTAAATCAGTAGGTACCCATTTTAATATGCTAACTATATGAAAAAACCTAGTTGGGAACCAGAAAAATTGCTTGCTGTTCGCTAAACTGACATTTAAAATGGATTTAGCATGCTACTTTAAAGCTAGCAGGACCCATATTCATGAAAGCCCGCTAGCTTAGTTCCTTGATAAGTCCATTTCGGATGGCGTGGCCCTGGAAGTAAACACAAAATATTTTAGTTGCTAACTAGGGTTAACTTAGTGGGTACCTATAAAGGCTTACCCAGTTGACCCTAGTTGGGGACTAGGAAAAGTGTGTGTTGCTCAATAAACTGCAAATCAAAAGTACACTAAGCAAGGCACTAAGCTAGCGGGGTTTCATGAATATGGGGCCAGGGTTTTATGAATATGGGCCCAGTTGGCTACTCACCATTCTGAAGGCGGCTCCAGCCAGGGGAATGATGTGCTTGAAGTATTCACACGAACCAACCAGGGCAATGTTATCATGGTGTCTGTCGAGTAAACAAAAGAAATTGAAATATTCACCTACATGTATAATATGTTAAATTATATATGAATAACTATTTTGTATAGAAATATTTAAAGGTGCACCTGTAAAGTGTCTAACTCCACAAATATTAATTTGAGCTTCCACATTTTTCTTCTACCGTGTTGTTTGGCTTAAATGGTAAGAGAAGAATAAAATAGGGTTAGATTTTGTCAAATGCCCCTTTAGTATGACGATATGTATCATTGATAATCATTCAGCTCAAGAGCGTTAATGAACGGTCATAAACCTCATAAACATCATACAGTAATTCGTTGTAAAAGCTGACGCAATTTTCGTTTTTTAAACCAGGAAAGCAGTGTTCTTTTTCAATGAAACTTTCACACATCATTCGGACATATCTTACAATGATTTTGGTATAGGATTGAAGTCTCATTGAAATGTCATTTTAGGCAATATCTGACACTTTACAGGTGCACCTTTAAAGATGCGATTGAATTAAAGAATTATCAACAGATTTGAGGCATTTTTTAGAGTTTGTTTTGTCATGTTTTGTTATTACAATTAAAACAATCCACATCAGTATATATTTAGTAAGAGTATATCAGGGCTCCATTATTTTTTTTGCTGCTTTCTGACCAGGTTACTTTAATAGGGTGCAGCGTTAACAAAAATGGCAAAATAGGTATTCGTCCCAGGCCTAATCACCATCATGTTCACTTGAGTCATCATACCACTTCTAATACTACACCGCATGTTATACATGTAGGTCAAGAGCACTCACACTAACATGAAACATATCCTCTACTCTGTCCTATTTTAAAGCCAGGAATAAATTTGTTTGTCATGGTGGCCCCATTGGGCAAGCGAAATCAACACTTAGCAAGCGTTGGCTGCAAGAAACTGGAATAACTTAAGGAAGCCCAGAACAGATCAAATCAAAACATTAAATATAAACAAAACAATTCATTGGTTGCCCGGCTGGGCAAGTATGACATAATTAACATGCATTTTAGTGGTCGGAAGCTCATTTTTGGTGGCCCCATGCAGGCAGGCTAGTCCTAATGTAAAGCAGTTGATTAATGTGTTGTTTCCAAAGCTCTTAGCTTTTATAGTGGACAATGAATTTAAGAAATCTTCATCATCATCATGTTGACTTGAGTCATCATTATCACTTCTACTAAGCTCTACTACTAGGTCAATATCACTCACACTTTTATGATACATTTCCTCTGTTCATCCTATTCGCATACCTTGTCTGACGGCATACTACAGAGTTTGACACTTCAGCCAAGCCTTCCCCTATTATTTTCTCTACTAGACTGTTCGGGCAAAGTAAACCATAAATAAATGTTTAAAATTGTACTTGCCCAAATTTGCCTGCTTACTTCTAGATAAGATTTACATGTAACTTTTTACTCTTTTACTCTTGTTGTTGAACAGAAATGTAAGTTGCCCCATCGGGCAAGCAAACTCATATAATTTGACTTGCCCAACATCTTTTTTTATTCGCCCTGGGCAATCAGGCAATAATTGTTAGTGTTGAGTTCGGCTTAAGCCCACTGCACACTACAAGATCCGATGAACGACTTAAGATCTACATGCTTTAAATATGCACATTATCTAGCTTTCGTTCAGATGCGCAGTTGTTCGTCTGACTTAATACAGGCTTGACACATCAAGATACTGTAGTGTGCAGTTTAAAGAGATAGTTGAGCTTTGGTCAAACTGAATTTTAGTAACCAAAACCTGCACCATTACAAATGACTAAGTAAAAAGCCTGTTATCATTCAAAAATAGCTGTTAAAACTCAAGAGGGCGCTCTCTCTAAAAACTCCTAGGTTTTAACCATTTTTCATACAAAATTGTGCATACATGTACATTGTTTTGTTGAAATAATGATTAAATAGAGATATATTACAACTATTTCAAAACCTCTTTTGAAATTTGTTGAAAGAAGATTTCATTTTATGTATTTTCAAGAGTCAAGATATCGCCTGGCTAAACGATATAAAAGAAATATTTTGAAATCAAATTTTACAACTATGAAAGCATTCAAAAGGGAATGATTCTCATTGCACATGTTTTATTCAATGAACTTTCAAATGGAATTGAAAACCAAACAAAACCCTTACAATTGTTTGGGAGGGAAGTACCAATACTCAAGTGTACCTTTAAAACAGTAAAACTTTTCTTCATTTCATTTTGGGCAAATTTGTTTTTTTGTTAACGATTATCATATTTTGGTTGCCCGATCAGACAACTAGATTTTTAAACTGACAATGACGGAATGAAAATATCCACTTTTCATAAAAAATATCAGGTTTAAAGAAGCGTTCCATTTTATTGGCATATTTACGAGGACGAGCATATGATGAACAAAATGGCGGATTTTCGTCTGGTACACCGGGGTACCGTTTATAATATGTCATCATATATCTATACACTCTTTTCTCATAAATTAATAAAGGGGATTTAGTGCCTTTTTACCTCTTCATGTACATTTAAAGGGACTTAGTAACATTGTCCAAATCCTCAAAATCCAATTGGAATTCTAGCGGTTCCCTCATACCTTGCTGTATTCATATTAAAAATAAAAGCATGGGACAGGTTTCGGTTTTTCGAATTTCCCTTTCGTTAAATAGATATTTACGATTGAAGTGTTCACATGTGAAATTATCCATTGGATTGTCAAAACCGTGTACAAACTCAGTGCAATGAGTTAGTGAATATTACTTTGCATTTTTGCTCATTACTCGGCCATATTAACGTCTATTTAACTTGAAATGTTCACAAAACACCCAGTGGACATATCAGATAACAACAATATACTACATTGTATCAACCACTCATCGCTTTTTGCACATGTCAACAAAGTTACTAGATCCCTTTAATAGTACCTGATTTAATTGTGTGTACATACATTTACATGTATGTACCCCCATCCATACAAGGACACTGTGCATGTCCATCTCTCTTTCTCTGCTTTTTCCTCTTTTTTTGCATGTGTATCTAGAGTAAATTAAGAGACAATGCAACTAAAATGAGCAGTTTCATTTCAATGGACACCTACAATACAGCTGCTGTAATTTAGTCATTGACTTCAATGCCCAATCAATATAACAATGTGAAGAGTGCTTGTTTGTGAACACAAACTACATGTCATACAATGCTGTAAAAACATACTATTTCTAAATTACATTGTATTTGTGCATGTACAAATGTACTTGCATTGAATGGATTGAAGTTTACACTGTAGAATTAGTATTAATTGTGATTTTTGCAATTTTTATTTCAAGTTTGAAATGCTGTAATTTAGTCATTGACTTCAATGCCCAATCAATATCAATGTGAAGAGTGCTCGTGTGTAAATACAAATTATACAATGCTGTAAAAACAGTGTATACTATTTTAAAATTACATTGCATTTGTGCATGTACTTGCATTGAATGGATTGAAGTTTACTACACTGTACAGAATTAGTATTAATTTTGATTTTCTCAATTGTGATTTTAAAATTTGTTTGAAATGCTGTAATGTAGTCATCGACTTCAATGCCCAATTAATATATAACAATGTGAAGAGTAACTTGTTTGTGAATACAAATTATACAATGCTGTACTATAAAAACAGTGTATACTATTTCAAAATTACATTGTATTTGTGCATGTACGAGGGGCGTTCAATAAGTTCATAGCCCAACCATGAAGGAGCAGGAAGTTGGGTTACCTATAATGTTGTGTATGCAATGTTGCATCCTTCACATGGTCAGTGGTGCAAAGCCAGGTCAGTTGTATTCTGTTTCTGATCTAGACAGGCTTTTATTGATGCAATGTCCATTAAAAGTCACTTGCAAAATGTTGGAAAATGAAGCAATGCAAGTTGTTGAGAGACATATGCTGCTCGAGGACAATGTGCCTGCTCACAAGAGCCAGGTGACTTTTGAAAAGCTAATAACGGCGGGATTGGTTTGTTGATGATTCCTCCTTATCCCCCAAACCTGGTATCGTTAGATCTCTTCTGACATATGAAGAAACAATCCCAAGATTGTGATTTTCAGGAGGATAATGAGACAAAATCTGCCAATATGTAGGTTTTTGAGAGGTCTTTAAGAGACATCTTCAAGGAGGCCCTTGAGGCCCTCAGGAAAAATTCTGAAAAGCTCTTGGCTGTACATCAGTATTATATGGATGAAAGAACACCTGTATATATTAATCGATGTTGCACCTTGACTCCTTCAAGGTTGGGCTATGAACTTATTGAACGCCCCTCGTACTTGCATTGAATGGATTTAAACAAGGCTCGATCGACACTCGCACTGGCCCGCTGGCCCGGGGCCAGTGAAATTGCACTTGGGGCCAGCAAAATGTATAAAAGTCATATTTTGGTGGCCCGATCGGGCAAGCAGATTTTCAACCCAACATTGACAAAATTTAAAAAATCTTGTTTTCCTTTATGTCATGCTTCATCTGTAATCACAGGTTTGATTAGGAAAGAGTGATATTTTGAATAGTAAAAAGCTTACTCATGAAATACAATTTTGGGGCCAGTAAATTTTCTTTCGGGCCACCAGAATAGGGGCAAAAACTATTTCACTGGCCTGACTGGGCCAATGACTAAAAAGGTGAGTGTGGAGCCCTGATTTAAATTTACAAGTTGTAAAATTTGTATTAATTGTGATTTTCTCAAATTTGATTTCAAATGTGTGTGTTTTTTTTTTATTATTAAACATCTAGAGCCTTAAAAGACATATATAAGCAGAGTTTTAGACAAGCTCTTCTTGCCTGCTGGCCAGGGGCCAGTAAAATTGATGTTTGGCCTAAAACATGTCATAAAAGTCAAATTTTGTGTGGCCCGATCGTGCAACTAAATTTTTAACAGAGTGAGAAATCTTATATTGCCCTTTGCCTGGCCTAACTAATCCATGATTGTAGTTTTAATTAAAAAAAACTGTAAGATAAGATGTAGATATTTACCAATGGTAATTTGAGGCCAGTACATTTTTATTATTATTTTTAAAATGTATTTATTTATTTTTTTTATTTTTTTTTTTTTGGGGGGGGGGGGGGGGGGCACGGGGGCACCCCAAATTATGAGAAAATTAAAAGAAAAACATTTTACTGGCCTGATTGGGTCATTAGCAAAATTGAAAGGGGATTATTCTTCTTCTCTTATATCTTCTCTTTGGGGGCGGATTTTTTTTCGCTATAGTACAGAGTATGTTCCATTAAAAAAATATCTTTGAATAATGAAAATAATGAATTTATATTAATCTGTTCCCTACTAGATATTTTAATCCCCATAGAGATGATACAGGGCCCACCAATACGTTAAACAATATAAATAATAAGCCCTACCAGTTCCTGGTACTAAATATGTAACCTTACACCACAAAACGACCGTTATGTCGCTGAGATAGTTTCTCTGTTATTAGCTGAAATAGTCAAATTTGGTTTAAAATATGAGATTCAGGATTTTTGTAATTTCTGAATCAAGGTATTTTAATTTACCTTCTGTGAAATTTTGATAGTCAGAAATCATGTTTAAATATGATTTTTTTATTGAATAAAAATTATCAGATTACAGCGCTTGAATGGACGCCGATCTTTGAAGTGGTCCGTTTCTCCCTTGTTTTAAAACTGCTTCAGCCATGTTCCAAATCTTGGCTGCTCATTTTGAGAGGATTCGCTTCTAGTCCAAATATGACAAATTATATACCATTTTAAATGTATAGACTTCTACATGTACTTTACTGTCATGTACAAATTAGCACAATCATTTTCCCAGACTTATTGGTCGTTTTGTGGTGTAAGGTCACACATATTGATTTAATATCTGAAAAAAACAATCTGCCAAATTTGTGGTGAAAACCACTCTACAAGTAAAACATAAATTATTAAACCAAAAATAATCAAAATTTGGGCAACTATCTGTTTCCAAGCACAACGACAAAACAATTGTGTTTTCACCTTGAGCTACATGCATTATTTATTTATTCATTAATCAAACAATAATGCCCTACTAATAGCTGCTTGTCATAATGAATTAAGATGAATATATTCTAAATCTATTCAATATGACATTTGGATGATTGTTCAACAAGTTGCTGCAATTAACAAATTGTGAAATTCACAATGAAAGTTATTTGAATCACCATCTAAATCTCATAAATATTTAATTCAATTTTATATAATATGGATTGTTTAATAAATTGCTGCAATAAATACATTGTGAAATTCAAAATAACTTTTAATAATCATTCTCTAAATCTCATATCATGTATATTCCTTTTGAAGTTTTGATATCATTAATTGCTGCTGAATTACAAAAGTAACTTCAACACCCAACTTTGGGTCAGAAATGCAAAGGTGAGATATAATATTGTTTGAATCATTCTCTAAATCTCACATCTACTATTCATGCATTTAGATTGATTAATTTAATATCCTTTTGACATGGCAACTAAATTTGGATCATCATTAATTACACCAAAACAAGTAGCGCTATTCCAATTTGGGTCAGCAATTAGTTAAAATTCAAATTTGGATCACTCCCTATATCTCACATTTGTTATTTGTGCATTTAATTAATTTATCTACTGAATCCCTTCATTGATATGACAAAAAATGGATTAAAGTAAATTGCTGTTATTATGAAAGTAGCTTTAATGACCATATTTGGTTTGGATGGTCAGTCTTCCTTTCATTAACCCCTTGACTATGGGAACGGGGTGGGTTGTGTGCAAAGTCATTGTTAGAATACTTGTACATCTACAAGTATTCTAACAATGGTTGAATGGGTGCTATTGAAATGCATTAGTGCATGTAGTCCGCGCAAACCTAATAATGGCGGCCTCCAGTGTTCGCGTAAATAGTGGTAAAGCCGATAGAGTTTTCACATTTTTCTTCCAAAGCAGAAATCTGAGTCGGAGTAATGTTACATAATAATAAACAGGAATATTACGATGTATAAAGTAGCATTAACTCTTTTCTTGAGTTGCATTGCCCTTTAATGGATTAACTGTTAATTGAATTTATAAGGATTTGAAACAACCTCTATCCTAGACAAGGGCACAGGATACTAATTAATACTGACATACCATAGTGAAAAGGGTGGGAAATACACGGGGGCCGAGGGCGATTTTGCCCCCTAATTTCCAAAATAGCCCCTCTGAAATCAGTACCTGTAGGTATAGCAGCTCAAATTACCATCTAGGTATAATTATGTGAAATATTTTGTGGTACCAATCAGATTGAAAAAGTAGCCCCCTAAAATAATTTTTTTAAAGATACTCGGGTGCTCTTGATAAATGTACATTGTAGCCTTCATTATCACTTTCAAGCCCCACAAATTTGGATTAAATTAGAGTTCAATGCGATGCAAATTTCAGAGTGTCATTTTTTAATGCAGGCAGGCTTTAAAAGTAGCCCCTAAATACATTCTCCCCATCCCTGGAAATGATGATGGATCGAGCACTGTTAATTGCAGAATTTAAAAGGATTTGAAACATCGCACTGGAATGATCTCGTTATTTTGTCAACTTAATTTCACTTCATTAGACATTGAGATGATAATGGATTATTGTCCATTATACTCTATCACAACCTGCATGTACAATATATATGGGTTAGTAATAATAATAATAATAATAATAATAATACAATATTTATATAGCGCATAATAATAATAACTTATTCTCTATGCGCTTTCCCAAAAAATTAATTACTTAATTCTTACGAAATAACATTAATTATAAAAAATAATACGGTGAGATTCAAATGATCTGTTTATAATTACTATTCAAAACTCTATTAATCACAACAAATACACAATATTCATAAACTTGCCCTACAGTAGTTAATTTAGATATTCTAGTTTCTAGGGGCTTTTGAATTATTTTTGTGACACATGTTGTAATCATTTATCAAAGCCGAATAATGGAATTTAAAAATAGAAGACATTAATTGGGTCGACCACAGACAGACTAACAAAGAATGATTCAAATGGGTCGTCAATCACTACACTACAGTACAGTATGTTATCACAGCTAGCTGAATGACATGATTTTCACCAACCAGATTTTAGTCGATATAAGATTTAAGAAATATTCAAATGGGTAGTTGATTCACTATCAAAACCCCACTTTTATCATATCTATCCATTTTCTGACAGTATGTAATAATAATGGATTGTTGATCAATCGAAGCTAGATTGATTTTAGCACAACAACTAGACATTGTCGATCATAAACATACTGAGAGAGGCAATGTATCACTTAATCAATTTCCATTTGTTTTTTCTCCTCCAAAATACACATTTAAGTCAAGTTTATGAAGAAATTAACTTATGTTACAAGCAAATTAAGAATACAGAAAGTAAGTTGGTTGTGGTATTTATAATTGAAACAAAAAAAATTCTAGATTATAATCAATATAATCTGCCCATTTGTTGTGAAAAGTTAACAGCTTTTTAAACTTAAACATGGTGGAATAGTGAACATAATATTTCCAAATTTCCCCCTATATAATGCAGGGCTCAACACTAGCATTTGCCCTATCGCCTGGGGAAAGTAAAAATTGATGTTGGGCAGTAAAATTTCATAAATGGCCTAGTTTGGTTGCCTGATCGGGCAACTATTAAAGTAATCAGTCAATTACAAGAGAAAATTGTATATAGTTCACAGGGCAAGTACATTTTCTGTTCAGGCCAGCAGAGAAAAAAGTTAGTGTGGAGGTTTGTATAATGTTTATAATACTAATAGTCCTGACTATAATGCAAATTTTCCATTAATCATCTAATTCCCTGCTTTAGCAAAATAACCTAAGTTGCCTTTTGTGAGTTGTACTTGTTACTCATCATCAAAAGATTTAAGAGTGTCGTGGATCTGTGGCCTTAAACAAATGACAAATTGGCATGTATTGTATACATGTATGCAACGTTGAGGAAGCTGCCCGGTATACTTTGTATGTACCGGGAAATAAACATTGTGTGTACAGTAAGCAGTGACAATTGATGTGTCTGGTATGGTACGACAACACTCGGCAGATTACATTGACGTAGATGAATGAAGACCTGGCCAGAAATTTGAAAGGTTTGATATTCAAAATTCAAATTAATTGGAGACGATATAATTTACATAATACATGTACATGTAATTATTTTGGAACCAATTAAAAAAATGTGTTTTTCATGAAAAGCCATTTGACAATTGAGGAAAACCTCCCCATTAACAGTTATATCTGAGCTGCTAGCTCGTTCGGGCAAGTAAAAATAATGAATTTTAAAATTTTACTTGCCCCTAAAAATAATGTGAACAAAATATTCCCACTTGCTTCTTGATGATATTTACACATAATTATATTCAAGGACTTATATTTTTTCTCTCGCAGTTGAACATAAAGATTTTGTTGCCCGATCGGACAAGCAATCTCTAGGACAATCAAAAGTGCTAGTGAAGAGGGCTAGTGAAGAAGTGCTGCAAGAGGGCTGTATGTCAAGGAAGCGTAAAATAGGCATACTAATACTGTCAAATCTGTCTTAGTGGCCACATGTCTATAGCAGCCAACCTGTCTATAGTATGGCCACCAACATTGTTCCCTTGCAGAAAAACAACAACAAAGTCATGGAACCTGTCTATAGAGGTCACCCGTCTACAGTGGCCACTTTTCTGGCTTCCCTAGGGTGGTCACTTATGCACAGGTTGGACTACAGGTACATGTGTAAGCACAGAAAATAGCTGGAGACACTTGATGTTTACTGAATTACGACAATTGAAGGATTATGGGAGTCTATTACAAAAGGTACACAATGTTCATGTTTCGTTTCTCATTTCTCATAAATGTTTCTTCCTTTTCGAGTAACTGACGATCGTAAATGATGTATGTTGGCGGTGTGAAAACAAAGGTCAATTCAATTCAATAAAAAAATTTCAACAGCAATAAAATCTTGCATTACAATACATGGTTCATTTGATTCCTTGAGCAATAGTTTGGATTTATCAGGCAGACACTAACATTATTTTGTCCAATAAATTTGCAAACTCAACATTTCACACAGTATACATGTAGGCAGGGCTCGCCACTCGCACTGGCCAGCTGGCTTGCTGGCCCGGGGCCAGTGAAATTGCACTGCAGGCCAGCAAAAATGTATAAAAGTCATATTTTGGTGGCCCGATCGGGCAAGCAGATTTTAAACCCGACAAATTTATAAAAAATCTTGTTTTCTTCCATGTCATGCATGCTTCATCTACGTATCATCACAGGTTTGATCAGAAAAGGGTGACATTTGGAATAGTAAAAAGTTACCTCATGAAATAAACATTTTGGGCCAGTAAATTGTTCTTTCGGGCCACCAGAAAAGGGAAAGAAATTATTTCACTGGCCCGACCGAACCACTGACGAAAAAGGTAAGTGTGGAGCCCTGCATCATAGGTGATCGGCCGGATTGGGCAGTGAGTTTTTGTTGCCATATTTAGAATATGTACCATTTATTTCATTAGGTATCTAATAGCCCGGTCACATATCAACGGATTGCGCAAACGGATGTCAAACGGAGAGCTAAAATTTCCATCCGTTCTATACGTTTCTTGTCCGTTCCTTGTCCGGTGATGTACGTTGTTCTATGTTTTGTACATGAAGCAATGGAGACGACTTTCATCACCGGATAATTTAATTTCGCAAATTGTCTATTCGTTGGGCATACGTTTCCGATATCCGTTGATATCTAACCGGGCCATTACCCTTTAATATTTACAAAAACATGTGAAGTTCAGTGGTTATTTTAGGGTATCAGGGAATCCTTTATAGCTACAGCTGAGAAATCATACATTTGCTGAATGGAAATGCTATCATGAAGTACACTGTAGATCTACATACTGTACTATCGTTCACTTAAAGGGATCTAGTAACATTGTCCAAATCCTCAAAATCCAATCGGAATTCTAGCGGTTCCCTCAAACCTTGTTGTATTTGTGTTAACAATAGAAGCCTGGGACAGGTTTCGGTTTTTACAAATGTCCCTTTCGTTAAGAAGATATTTACAATTGAAGTGTTCAGATGTTAAACTATCCACTGGATAGTCGTAACCGTGTACAAAGTCAGTGCAATGAGTTAGTGAACATCACTTTGCATTTTTGCTTATTACTCGGTCATATAACGTCCATTTAACTTGAAATTATCACACAATACCCAGTGCCAGGACATATCAGATAACAACAATATAATGTACATTGTACATTGTATCAACCATTCATCACATTTTGCACATGTATGTCAACAAAGTTACTAGATCCCTTTAAACCCGAAAATAACACCATTAATGATTAACCACCTTGACAAAAAAAGAAAAAATACACACATACTACATCCAGGGAGTAAATGCAATGTACTACATTCTAAACCCCACCATCCAGTTTTACACTCAATAATTTCTGCTACAACAACAAAGTAGGAAAAGTTGGAAAACAGCTCAGAAAAACAAATTCTAACCATACATGTAAAATAAACATGTGGGTGGAAGTATTATAGAATGGGTTGATAAATCCCTGCAATCTGATTGGTTGAGAGCAAAATTTGTGCAGACAATTAATTGTACTGGATGCATGAAAAGTCATGCGTCCGGTAAAAAAATCATGCGTCCGGTAAAAATTTCATGCGTCCGGTAAAAATTTCATGCGTCCGGTAAAAAAATTCATGCGTCCGGTAAAAAAATCATGCGTCCGGTAAAAAATTTCATGCGTCCGGTAAAAATTTCATGCGTCCGGTAAAAATTTCATGCGTCCGGTAAAATTATTTCATGCATCCGGTAATTTTTCTAATTTTTAATTTTTTGACTTTTTGGGGGGCGTAACAATGCCCATTCTATAAAACAGATGATGCGCAAGTTTATTTCGTGGGTCGGTGGAATTGTTTGCACGCGGTAACTATGGAAACTAGTCTAAACCCACTCGGCTCCGCCTCGTGGGTTTAACAGTTCCATAGTTACCTTGTGCAAACAATTCCTACCGACCCACTCATACCTGCGCATCATTTGTATACTGTGCACACATCACACAATGTCTGAAAACTTCATGAAATAGTATACTCTTGGTTGGTCGCATTAATTTAGTGTGTGGGCAAGTTACAACTTACAGCTGATTGAGCCGATGTGCATAATAAATGGAAAGGGAATATTTTACTACATATAATCCTAAAGGTTAAGTACTTTAAAAGATCTTTAGAATTAATTTTTATCACTGAAGCCAGCATGCTTCAATTTTGTATAAATTATGTGGTTGAATTCTGTGAAAATTATCAGAATTGTATAAATTTGTAAGTTTGTTTAAATTTATACTTATCAAATTGAGTTAAAGGGACAGGTCCACTTTTACAAAACGTCTGAACAGCTTTCAGTTGACGGATGGGGATCAATGTAACACGCAAAAAAAAAATCAGAGCGAACAGCTCTCTAATTTGGATTCTACGAATGAAAAACGAATGCGTCCCTCCATTTAAACTATATATCGGTCAATAAAGGAGTTCAACTGATTTAGCATAATATTACAACAATATAGTTTTAATTCTCGTAAAGGTATTGTGAAGCCGACATTTGTTAACGTATGTCACGGAAAAAGATCTCAAAAAGAAAGAATATATAATTACATGTAGTCAGTTTAAGCGATGTTTGGGTATTTTGCTTGGTAAACGCTCACACATTAGTACTTATGCGCGAGTCACGTAGCTAGCGCGGGTCACGTAGGGGTCATGCATACCGATCTGGCACTCCGTGAACTCTATGTACAAACTTACTCACCGGCCGAAAATACGTATACCTAATTAACCGACATCCCTCAGTTTATTCAGTTTTAGGTCTATAACTCCACGAAAAAGAAATTTCAAGCCCTAATTTGTTCAGGCATGCTATTAAATGACATTTCCTTTCATATAAGACAATAACCTCGCAACTTTTGAATTTTGGCTTGCAAAAGTGGATCTCTCCCTTTAAAGGTACACTTGAGTATTGGTACTTCCTGAAATGCCCCTTGACACTAAATTGGTTGGTTTTAATTCCATTTGAAAGTTCCTTGAATAAAACATGTAAAATGAGAATCATTCCCTTTCAAATGCTTTCATAGTTGACATAGGGGACATTTTGACTTTGTAGAAAAATACAAAAAAATGCTTACATGTATATTTTTTAGACTACTGTGAAAAAAAATTGGCGTTGATGATATCTCTATTGAATCATTATTTTAACAAAACATCAAATGCACAATTTTGTATGAAAAAATGGCTAAAACCAATGAATTTTTAGAGAGCGCCCTCTTGAGTTGTAACGGCTCTTTTTTTAATGATAACAGGGTTTTTACTTAGTCGTTTGTAATTGTGTATATTTCGAGCATGGTGGAGTTATAACTATTAGTTTGTACCGTAACGATGCAGGTTTTGGTTACTAAAGTTAAGTTTGACCAATACTCAACTATCCCTTTAAATCAGTCACTCAATTCTTTCATTATGAATCAATTCATGCTATATCCATTAATAAATTCATCCACTAATCAATTAACACCAGCAGTGAAAAAAATACATGGGGCTTGAGGCGAATTCGCCCCCGAAATACCAAAAAGAGCCCCCGTAAATTTGTATTGAGTTCAATGCAAAACAATTTTAGAGTGTTATTTTCATGTAGGCAAGCTTGACAGTAGCCCCAAAAAATATTAATTATTTCCCTGATTACACCAATCCACCAAATTTGATCAATTCTTCTGTCTATCTCTCAATCTTCATATTTTCCAAACCAACAATTCTCCTATCTACCAATCCATCAATAATCTATTCATATTATAAAGTTCTGATCATCCTTCTAATGGAAACCCTATTATTACCTTCATTCCTCAATCCATCTACCATATTTGCCAGTGTATAAACCACAAGGTCTGTTTATTAACGCACCCCCAACTTTGGGTTGTCATTGAAGGGGAGAAACATTTTCTAGATGATAAAAACTGTGCTGGAATCATTGTGCACACATAATCAAACTATATATACAATTTCCATGCTTTCCCCCTAACTTTTGTAAACTTTTAGTACACAAAACAACACAAGTCACATACTTGTAGCACAATTCATAACAGAAAAGAATATGACCATGCTTTATACTCCACATAAATTGAATTGTTAATCAATCCATCAACCCCCACCCCCACACAATCATCCGTTCATTCACTATTCATCCTTCCATCAATGATGGTTTACCTACCCAGTAATTCAATCCAACTTCACCACCTACATGTACAGACACATCATCCATCAGATAATAGATCTGGCAATCTATTCACCTTTCATCTACATGTATTAAATATGCATCCTTTGTTTACAAATTAACAACACTCAACTTTTGCTAAATTGTTGATATTGAGTTTTGAATTTTTGAGATCCTTGAAGAACTTATCTATGTACATCTAAGTAGATAATTTAGCTTATTTTATCAACTTTATTACTGACAAAGTATCGAGATTCGAGAAGGTAGATAATTTACCTGCATGTTGCGATGAGAACCTGCACGATCTGTGTTGCGTACTGCAGGACGTCCCAGTCCGATACCGTCTCTCTGCATTGCTGTCGGCATGACGACAGCTCTGTGACCAGTGTTTCTAGGAGACCATCTGGGAGGGACGCCGAGTTGGGACCGGTCAGCGTTTGTCTAAGTTAGAATAAAACAGAGTAAGATAGAGTTAACATACATGTTGCTTATGGGAACTGGGTAGGCTATACTGTACAAAGTCTATGGGGGTTTCAGAATCTTGAAGGGAAAGGGTTAAATCTGTGTCTAGTGACCACCAAAGGGAAACAAGAAAAGTGGCCACCGTCGACCTCTGGATATGGGCAGGTTCCATAACAAAAAAACAGTCAAACCTGGTGTATAGTGATCACCAAAGGGAAACAAGAAAAGTGGCCAACGTAAACAGGTGACCTCATAGACAGGTTCCATAGCATTGTACAGTAAAACTACAGAATTACCACCTCAGTGTAACAAAAAAGTGGCCACTACTGTAGAAGAATGAACTGTATCAGACAGATTCGTTAACATTGTTTTTCTCTGCATGGGATCGCTATAATTTGCTGGCCACTAAGGGCAGGTTGGCTGCTATAGACAGGTGGACACTTAGACAGGTTTTACTGTACAAAATATACAGGGTATAGAGGGTAAGCCTATAGATTTATTACTAAGATTAAGAAATATTCTTCAGGATTATAAAACATTTTTAAAAATAACTTTAAAATAGATCTGAAAGTGAACAGGTAATATAGAAATGCATGTCAAATGAATCAAAGCATATTTATAGAATGGGTTGATAAATCCCTGCAATCTGATTGGTTGAGAGCAAAATTTGTGCAGACAATTAATTGTACTGGATGCATGAAAAGTCATGCGTCCGGTAAAAAAATCATGCGTCCGGTAAAAATTTCATGCGTCCGGTAAAAATTTCATGCGTCCGGTAAAAAATTTCATGCGCCCGGTAAAAAAATCATGCGTCCGGTAAAAAATTTCATGCGTCCGGTAAAAAATTTCATGCGTCTGGTAAAATTATTTCATGCATCCGGTAATTTTTCAAATTTTTAATTTTTTGACTTTTTGGGGGGCGTAACAATGCCCATTCTATAAAACAGATGATGCACAAGTTTATTTTGTGGGTCGGTGGAATTGTTTGCAGGCGGTAACTATGGAAACTAGTCTAAACCCACTCGGCTTCGCCTCGTGGGTTTAACAGTTCCATAGTTACCTTGTGCAAACAATTCCTACCGACCCACTCATACCTGCGCATCATTTGTATAATATATCTTACTAATTAAATTGTACACTCAGATGGCAGAATGATCACAAGATTAGTAAAAGTATGTTTATCACGTCTGTCACTTCACATTAATAAATACCAATGAATGGATGGATGGGCAGATTGATTGATGTATGGGTGGATGGGTCAATGGATGAAAAGATGATAGATAGCTGGGTGGAGGGATGGATGGATGAATGGAAATATGGATGGATGGATGGATGGATGGATGGATGGATGGATGGATGGATGGATGGATGGATGGATGGATGGATGGATGGATGGATGGATGGATGGATGGATGGATGGATGGATGGATGGATGGATGGATGGATGGATGGATGGATGGATGGATGGATGGATGGATGGATGGATGGATGGATGGATGGAAGGAAGGATGGAAGGATGGATGGATGGATGGATGGATGGATGGATGGATGGATGGATGGATGGATGGATGGATGGATGGATGGATGGATGGATGGATGGATGGATGGATGGATGGATGGATGGATGGATGGATGGATGGATGGATGGATGGATGGATGGATGGATGGATGACTGTTTGGATGAACGGGTTGGTGGGTGGATAGATGGATATGACTGTTGGGATTCACGGATTGATCTATAGGTGGGTGGATGGATGGATTGATGGGTGGATTGATGATATGAATAAATGAATGAACGAATGAATGAACAAATTTGAATAAATAAATTGGTGGGTTGGTGGGTAGGTGGGTGGGTGGATGGATGGATGGATGGATGGATGGATGGATGGATGGATGGATGGATGGATGGATGGATGGATGGATGGACGGAAGGACGGATGGACGGACAGATGGACGGATGGACGGACGGACAGATGAATGGATGGGTGAATGGATGGATGGATGGATGGATGGATGGATGGATGGATGGATGGATGGATGGATGGATGGATGGATGGATGGTTGGTTGGTTGGTTGGTTGGTTGGTTGGTTGGTTGGATGGATGGATGGATGGATGGATGGATGGATGGATGGATGGATGGATGGATGGATGGATGGATGGATGGATGGATGGATGGATGGATGGATGGATGGATGGATGGATGGATGGATGGATGGATGGATGGATGGATGGATGGATGGATGGATGGATGGATGGATGGATGGATGGATGGATGGATGGATGGATGGATGGATGGATGGATGGATGGATGGATGGATGGATGGATGGATGGATGGATGAATTAATAGATGGATGACTGTTTTGATGAATGGTTGGATGGATGGTTTCTATGAATGAGTGAATAAATGAATGAATTGGTAATTTGTGTCTGTGAAATAGTACTGACCCTAGACAATGAACACAACTCCTTCCTGTAGCTAAACTAGCGCCCTCTCCTAATCTGGTGCACTATACCATACCAGGTCCTGCACTGTAAAACAGCCAGATCCAGAATTTCTGAACATTTTCATTTTTATGTACACTACACTACACTGCATTTATTTAAATTCTATTTTTGGTGCTATTAAGAAAGTGCAGAATAAGAAAATATTCTTAATATCTTACCCATCAGCTAGATGACGGAAGGAAAGGTCTACTGATCCTTGGTACTGTTGTAAAAATCGTTCCATGTAGGTCTTGAACAGTGGGATGTCTCGCTGAAAATAAACAACAGAAATTATATTATTAATCAGCCACAAAATGAATGAATTGTTTTTATTTTTATCGATTAATCCGATTCAAAGATAAATTTACAATTCTTTTTGGTTTTTTGCTTCTTACAGAATAATGGGAAATTCCCCCTAGATTGTTAATGTTTGCTATGGAAGAATGTTATTAGGAGGCATGGGCGTCAACAGGCGGGGGACGGGGGGGACATGTCCCCCCCACTTTTGAAAGCGGGGGGGATATAGTGTCGTTTGTCCCCCCCACTTTTACATATGTAATACATAATGTATCTATATGATTATATAGCTTTAACTATAGCTATAACTAGCTATAACTATGTCTGACTCATTGAAATCAATCTCGAATCTCGAATGTCTGCACGATACATCTCACAACAATGGTGGTGGAACCGTTACTGCCCTTCCAAAGTATGCACCAGATTGCATTATTTTGAATGAAATTACGAAAACTCCCCCCTCGCGCGCATCGTGCCCTCGGGTTTGGTCGCCCAGCTACGCCCATGACGAGGCGTGGGACATTGTTTAGATTCTTAACTCCTGCCTTTGACATTGAGGTTGACGAGGAGAATGACGTCGACAGTGACAATTAACATGCGATGAGTGAATGGAAATTTTGTATTTGTTTTTTCGTTAAAAATTTCAGATCGTTCGATCATGTGGTGACGGTGGTCAATTTATGACATGTATTAACAATTGCGTATCAATCAAAAATTAGGTCTTGGGTATGCACCAGATTGCACAATTTCAGGTCCAATAATGAAAAATCTCCCTACTGTGGGAGGGGGGACACCCTCCCCCCCTCAGTCGCTTCGCTCCTTCGGGCTTGGTCGCTCCGCTCCCTCGCAATGTCCCCCCCACTTTTTAGTAGCTGTTGACGCCCTTGTTAGGAGGAATGAGCAAAAATCTGATTATATGTTCAAGAGACACAGTACATAAAATAATTAAAAAAAACTTTGTTGAGCATTATTTGCCGCAAATTATGATGTCATTTCCGCGCGCTGCATTACAACAAATCATAGTTTAAAGTGGAAACTAGTTAGACTATCATGTACCTAACAACATGCCATTATTTACATTATTTTGGCTACCATATTACCATGATAAGCAGTCGACTTAATTGAGCTGTCCATGTACGGATTCAATTCCAGCCGACGCACACATGCAACGGGCTGCTCGCCGAGACTTCATGGGCACTCTCCGGCGGCACCACCTGCCACTGGACCGCTCGTTACGCAGGTGTCTCATTAAAAATCAAGAAAAAAGAATGCGGAAATGCTCGATATGCATGCCGTTTTCTACCTACCTGAGCCTTGAAATGCATCCATAGTTCATACATCTGCTCCTGAGAACCCATCTTGGCTTCGACGGACCACTGTCACGCCAATAGGATCCTTTATTTGCAATGGCAGATGAAAATTATGCATCTATGTTCTGACGATTCGCAAAAATTATGAACCAACATATCATTCATTATCAATAATGCAAACCACACTGCGCGCGATCAAACGTTGGGGGCGGCAGCAAGCATGTTGTTTTGAGGTTAGAATCTAGGAAATAAAAGACCAAGGTGAAGCTAGCGACCAAACTCAGCAGCCAAACTCAGCAGCCAAAACCAGCAACCAAACTATCGATACCGATCATTTGGTGTTGTATCGCCAATGTGAACGCGCTCATATCGCTGTACTGTACGTACGTGTCTTCCGTACCATGCATGACTCCAACTCATTCCATCTGCGCACCAAACACACGTGCGTTCGATCAAGTAGCGGAGGAAAGATGACGTAATTTTGTTCAGAAAAAAAAAATCATAAAAACAATACTTAGGTTCTTATAATCTGTAGTTTTATGCTGGATTTGGCATTACGGTAATGCTATCTTTCAAAATAAGTCTGGATAAATCTGGTAAATAATAACTTTTGTTGATTATTAAGTGCAAAGCATGCAATCGATTTAATTTTATATTATGGGGATAATATTTACTACTTCAGTGAGCGTGTCAACCACACGATCCGACCAGTCGTCTCGGGAGTGGAAGGGGGTGGGGGAGAGGGGGTATAATAAAAGATAAAATATTAAACTATAGTTAATAATCAACAAATACAAAGTTCAAGTCTGAAAGCATCCATATACAAGCTACAAGATGTCCCCATCCAGATCTCTGTATTATATAATAATCAACAAATACAGCAAATTTCAAGTCAAAATATTAAAGTATAGTCGGGCGACGATCGACGGTTTAACCCTAATAAGGCGGGGGGGGGGGGGGCCATAATGGCCCCCCCCCCCCCCCCCTCCGCGATGTTTTTATTGCTCCAAAACGCTGTAAGATGACGCGCCGCTGCTTGGTGACTTTTTTCTTTCGGGTCTTGCGCACATTTTAAAACAAAAATTTCGAAAATCGGACCTACCGTTATAAAGTCACGTGACCTTTTGTCAATGCATGTCAGCCCGAAAATCGCTCAATTTCGTGATTTGTGTACAAAACATATGGAAATATCAATTTTCGTAAAATGAGGTATATCATTGGTTATTTGGTGTTGTTTTCATTTTATATGTTGGTTTTGGGGTTCAAAATAGATAAATTATAGTTAGAAATAAAATAAACAACAAAAACAATAAAATACATAAGTTTAAAAAAACAAAGAAATACATAAGAAATTATCAAAACAATAGAAAACATAAAGAAGAACCTGGCTCTTCCACATTTTTTTGTCTTATTATTATTCCACATGCTCTGAAGAATATATGTAGTGAAAACCAGAGTTTAATTATAAAGAATATACGATTTATGGGTAAAAATATGAATTTCATGACTTATTTGCATAAATTACCATAAATATGCAAATTAATGAGTTTTTCAAAAAAATTAAAAATTACCATTGTATTCTATACACTTCACTTATCATGCGTGCAAATGTTCACGGCGATCGGCCGCTCCGCGGCCGAGATCTTAGGGGGGGGGGGGGGGCCATAATGGCCCCCCCCCCCGGCCTGCTGAAGACCTCAAATAGCCCGGCCCTTTTAGGGTTAAAGGACGCCCTGCACGGTCTGAAAGCATCCATACAAGAATGCACACTATAGACTATGCGTCATTCCCTTTAAATTTCAACATCTTTATCTCGGGTTGCTACAAGATGTCCCCATCCAGATCTCTGTATTATATAATAATCAACAAATACAGCAAATTTCAAGTCAAAATATTAAAGTATAGTCGGGCGCCGACGGTTTAAAGGACGCCCTGCACGGTCTGAAAGCATCCATATACAAGAATGCACACTATAGTCTATGCGTCATTCCCTTTAAATTTCAACATCTTTATCTCGGGTTGCTACAAGATGTCCCCATCTAGATCTCTGTATTATATAATAATCAACAAATACAGCAAATTTCAAGTCAAAATATTAAAGTATAGTCGGGCGCCGACGGTTTAAAGGACGCCCTGCACGGTCTGAAAGCATCCATATACAAGAATGCACATATAGTCTATGCGTCATTCCCTTTAAATTTCAACATCTTTATCTCGGGTTGCTACAAGATGTCCCCATCCAGATCTCTGTATTATATAATAATCAACAAATACAGCAAATTTCAAGTCAAAATATTAAAGTATAGTCGGGCGACGACGGTTTAAAGGACGCCCTGCACGGTCTGAAAGCATCCATACACAAGAATGCACACTATAGTCTATGCGTCATTCCCTTTAAATTTCAACATCTTTATCTCGGGTTGCTACAAGATGTCCCCATCCAGATCTCTGTATTATATAATAATCAACAAATACAGCAAATTTCAAGTCAAAATATTAAAGTATAGTCGGGCGGCGACGGTTTAAAGGACGCCCTGCACGGTCTGAAAGCATCCACAAGAATGCACATATAGTCTATGCGTCATTCCCTTTAAATTTCAACATCTTTATCTCGGGTTGCTACAAGATGTCCCCATCCAGATCTCTGTATTATATAATAATCAACAAATACAGCAAATTTCAAGTCAAAATATTAAAGTATAGTCGGGCGCCGACGGTTTAAAGGACGCCCTGCACGGTCTGAAAGCATCCATATACAAGAATGCACATATAGTCTATGCGTCATTCCCTTTAAATTTCAACATCTTTATCTCGGGTTGCTACAAGATGTCCCCATCCAGATCTCTGTATTATATAATAATCAACAAATACAGCAAATTTCAAGTCAAAATATTAAAGTATAGTCGGGCGGCGACGGTTTAAAGGACGCCCTGCACGGTCTGAAAGCACCATATACAAGAATGCACATATAGTCTATGCGTCATTCCCTTTAAATTTCAACATCTTTATCTCGGGTTGCTACAAGATGTCCCCATCCAGATCTCTGTATTATATAATAATCAACAAATACAGCAAATTTCAAGTCAAAATATTAAAGTATAGTCGGGCGCCGACGGTTTAAAGGACGCCCTGCACGGTCTGAAAGCACCATATACAAGAATGCACATATAGTCTATGCGTCATTCCCTTTAAATTTCAACATCTTTATCTCGGGTTGCTACAAGATGTCCCCATCCAGATCTCTGTATTATATAATAATCAACAAATACAGCAAATTTCAAGTCAAAATATTAAAGTATAGTCGGGCGCCGACGGTTTAAAGGACGCCCTGCACGGTCTGAAAGCATCCATATACAAGAATGCACATATAGTCTATGCGTCATTCCCTTTAAATTTCAACATATTTATCTCGGGTTGCTAAAAGATGTCCCCTTCCAGATCTCTGTATTATATAATAATCAACAAATACAGCAAATTTCAAGTCAAAATATTAAAGTATAGTCGGGCGGCGACGGTTTAAAGGACGCCCTGCACGGTCTGAAAGCATCCACAAGAATGCACATATAGTCTATGCGTCATTCCCTTTAAATTTCAACATCTTTATCTCGGGTTGCTACAAGATGTCCCCATCCAGATCTCTGTATTATATAATAATCAACAAATACAGCAAATTTCAAGTCAAAATATTAAAGTATAGTCGGGCGCCGACGGTTTAAAGGACGCCCTGCACGGTCTGAAAGCATCCATATACAAGAATGCACATATAGTCTACGCGTCATTCCCTTTAAATTTCAACATCTTTATCTCGGGTTGCTACAAGATGTCCCCATCCAGATCTCTGTATTATATAATAATCAACAAATACAGCGAATTTCAAGTCAAAATATTAAAGTATAGTCGGGCGACGACGGTTTAAAGGACGCCCTGCACGGTCTGAAAGCATCCATACACAAGAATGCACACTATAGTCTATGCGTCATTCCCTTTAAATTTCAACATCTTTATCTCGGGTTGCTACAAGATGTCCCCATCCAGATCTCTGTATTATATAATAATCAACAAATACAGCAAATTTCAAGTCAAAATATTAAAGTATAGTCGGGCGGCGACGGTTTAAAGGACGCCCTGCACGGTCTGAAAGCACCATATACAAGAATGCACATATAGTCTATGCGTCATTCCCTTTAAATTTCAACATCTTTATCTCGGGTTGCTACAAGATGTCCCCATCCAGATCTCTGTATTATATAATAATCAACAAATACAGCAAATTTCAAGTCAAAATATTAAAGTATAGTCGGGCGCCGACGGTTTAAAGGACGCCCTGCACGGTCTGAAAGCATCCATATACAAGAATGCACATATAGTCTATGCGTCATTCCCTTTAAATTTCAACATCTTTATCTCGGGTTGCTACAAGATGTCCCCATCCAGATCTCTGTATTATATAATAATCAACAAATACAGCAAATTTCAAGTCAAAATATTAAAGTATAGTCGGGCGCCGACGGTTTAAAAGACGCCATGCACGGTCTGAAAGCATCCATACAAGAATGCACACTATAGTCTATGCGTCATTCCCTTTAAATTTCAACATCTTTATCTCGGGTTGCTACAAGATGTCCCCATCCAGATCTCTGTATTATATAATAATCAACAAATACAGCAAATTTCAAGTCAAAATATTAAAGTATAGTCGGGCGCCGACGGTTTAAAGGACGCCCTGCACGGTCTGAAAGCATCCATATACAAGAATGCACATATAGTCTATGCGTCATTCCCTTTAAATTTCAACATCTTTATCTCGGGTTGCTACAAGATGTCCCCATCCAGATCTCTGTATTATATAATAATCAACAAATACAGCAAATTTCAAGTCAAAATATTAAAGTATAGTCGGGCGCCGACGGTTTAAAAGACGCCATGCACGGTCTGAAAGCATCCATACAAGAATGCACACTATAGTCTATGCGTCATTCCCTTTAAATTTCAACATCTTTATCTCGGGTTGCTACAAGATGTCCCCATCCAGATCTCTGTATTATATAATAATCAACAAATACAGCAAATTTCAAGTCAAAATATTAAAGTATAGTCGGGCGCCGACGGTTTAAAGGACGCCCTGCACGGTCTGAAAGCAGCCATATACAAGAATGCACACTATAGACTATGCGTCATTCTCTTTAAATTTCAACATCTTTATCTCGGGTTGCTACAAGATGTCCCCATCCAGATCTCTGTATTATATAATAATCAACAAATACAGCAAATTTCAAGTCAAAATATTAAAGTATAGTCGGGCGCCGACGGTTTAAAGGACGCCCTGCACGGTCTGAAAGCAGCCATATACAAGAATGCACACTATAGTCTATGCGTCATTCCCTTTAAATTTCAACATCTTTATCTCGGGTTGCTACAAGATGTCCCCATCTAGATCTCTGTATTATATAATAATCAACAAATACAGCAAATTTCAAGTCAAAATATTAAAGTATAGTCGGGCGCCGACGGTTTAAAGGACGCCCTGCACGGTCTGAAAGCATCCATATACAAGAATGCACATATAGTCTATGCGTCATTCCCTTTAAATTTCAACATCTTTATCTCGGGTTGCTACAAGATGTCCCCATCCAGATCTCTGTATTATATAATAATCAACAAATACAGCAAATTTCAAGTCAAAATATTAAAGTATAGTCGGGCGCCGACGGTTTAAAGGACGCCCTGCACGGTCTGAAAGCATCCATATACAAGAATGCACATATAGTCTATGCGTCATTCCCTTTAAATTTCAACATCTTTATCTCGGGTTGCTACAAGATGTCCCCATCCAGATCTCTGTATTATATAATAATCAACAAATACAGCAAATTTCAAGTCAAAATATTAAAGTATAGTCGGGCGCCGACGGTTTAAAAGACGCCATGCACGGTCTGAAAGCATCCATACAAGAATGCACACTATAGTCTATGCGTCATTCCCTTTAAATTTCAACATCTTTATCTCGGGTTGCTACAAGATGTCCCCATCCAGATCTCTGTATTATATAATAATCAACAAATACAGCAAATTTCAAGTCAAAATATTAAAGTATAGTCGGGCGACGACGGTTTAAAGGACGCCCTGCACGGTCTGAAAGCATCCATACAAGAATGCACACTATAGACTATGCGTCATTCTCTTTAAATTTCAACATCTTTATCTCGGGTTGCTACAAGATGTCCCCATCTAGATCTCTGTATTATATAATAATCAACAAATACAGCAAATTTCAAGTCAAAATATTAAAGTATAGTCGGGCGCCGACGGTTTAAAGGACGCCCTGCACGGTCTGAAAGCATCCATATACAAGAATGCACATATAGTCTATGCGTCATTCCCTTTAAATTTCAACATCTTTATCTGGGGTTGCTACAAGATGTCCCCATCCAGATCTCTGTATTATATAATAATCAACAAATACAGCAAATTTCAAGTCAAAATATTAAAGTATAGTCGGGCGCCGACGGTTTAAAGGACGCCCTGCACGGTCTGAAAGCATCCATATACAAGAATGCACATATAGTCTACGCGTCATTCCCTTTAAATTTCAACATCTTTATCTCGGGTTGCTACAAGATGTCCCCATCCAGATCTCTGTATTATATAATAATCAACAAATACAGCAAATTTCAAGTCAAAATATTAAAGTATAGTCGGGCGCCGACGGTTTTAAAGGACGCCCTGCACGGTCTGAAAGCATCCATATACAAGAATGCACATATAGTCTATGCGTCATTCCCTTTAAATTTCAACATCTTTATCTCGGGTTGCTACAAGATGTCCCCATCCAGATCTCTGTATTATATAATAATCAACAAATACAGCAAATTTCAAGTCAAAATATTAAAGTATAGTCGGGCGCCGACGGTTTAAAAGACGCCATGCACGGTCTGAAAGCATCCATACAAGAATGCACACTATAGTCTATGCGTCATTCCCTTTAAATTTCAACATCTTTATCTCGGGTTGCTACAAGATGTCCCCATCCAGATCTCTGTATTATATAATAATCAACAAATACAGCAAATTTCAAGTCAAAATATTAAAGTATAGTCGGGCGCCGACGGTTTAAAGGACGCCCTGCACGGTCTGAAAGCAGCCATATACAAGAATGCACACTATAGACTATGCGTCATTCTCTTTAAATTTCAACATCTTTATCTCGGGTTGCTACAAGATGTCCCCATCCAGATCTCTGTATTATATAATAATCAACAAATACAGCAAATTTCAAGTCAAAATATTAAAGTATAGTCGGGCGCCGACGGTTTAAAGGACGCCCTGCACGGTCTGAAAGCAGCCATATACAAGAATGCACACTATAGTCTATGCGTCATTCCCTTTAAATTTCAACATCTTTATCTCGGGTTGCTACAAGATGTCCCCATCTAGATCTCTGTATTATATAATAATCAACAAATACAGCAAATTTCAAGTCAAAAGTATTAAAGTATAGTCGGGCGCCGACGGTTTAAAGGACGCCCTGCACGGTCTGAAAGCATCCATATACAAGAATGCACATATAGTCTATGCGTCATTCCTTTAAATTTCAACATTCTTTTATCTCGGGTCTGCCTACAGAGATGTCCCATCCAGATCTCTGTATTATATAATAATCAACAAATACAGCAAATTTCAAGTCAAAAATATTAAAGTATAGTCGGGCGCCGACGGTTTTAAAGGACGCCGCTGCACGGTCTGAAAGCATCCATATACAAGAATGCACATATAGTCTATGCGTCATTCCCTTTAAATTTCAACATCTTTATCTCGGGTTGCTACAAGATGTCCCCATCCAGATCTCTGTATTTATATAATAACTCAACAAATACAGCAAATTTCAAGTCAAAATATTAAAGTATAGTCGGGCGCCGACGGTTTAGAAAGACGCCATGCTCGGTCTGAAAGCATCCATACAAGAATGCACACTATAGTCTATGCGTCATTCCCTTTAAATTTCAACATCTTTATCTCGGGTTGCTACAAGATTGTCCCCATCCAGATCTCTGATATTATATAATAATCAACAAATACAGCAAATTTCAAGTCAAAATATTAAAGTATAGTCGGGCGACGACGGTTTAAAGGACGCCCCTGCACGGTCTGAAAGCATCCATACAAGAATGCATCACTAATAGACTATGCGTCATTCTGCTCTTTAAATTTTACAACAATCTTTATCTTCGGGTTGCTACAAGATGTCTCCCATCCAGATCTCTGTATTATATGAATAATCAAACAAATACAGCAAATTTCAAGTCAAAATATTAAAGTATAGTCGGGCGCCGACGGTTTAAAGGACGCCCTGCACGGTCTGAAAGCAGCCATATACAAAAATGCACACTATAGTCTATGGCGTCATGTCCCTTTAAATTTTCAACATCTTTATCTCGGGTTGCTACAGATGTCCCCATCTAGATCTCTGTATTATATAATAATCAACAAATACAGCAAATTTCAAGTCAAAATATTAAAGTATAGTCGGGCGCCGACGGTTTAAAGGACGCCCTGCACGGTCTGAAAGCATCCATATACAAGAATGCACATATAGTCTATGCGTCATTCCCTTTAAATTTCAACATCTTTATCTGGGGTTGCTACAAGATGTCCCCATCCAGATCTCTGTATTATATAATAATCAACAAATACAGCAAATTTCAAGTCAAAATATTAAAGTATAGTCGGGCGCCGACGGTTTAAAGGACGCCCTGCACGGTCTGAAAGCATCCATATACAAGAATGCACATATAGTCTACGCGTCATTCCCTTTAAATTTCAACATCTTTATCTCGGGTTGCTACAAGATGTCCCCATCCAGATCTCTGTATTATATAATAATCAACAAATACAGCAAATTTCAAGTCAAAATATTAAAGTATAGTCGGGCGACGACGGTTTAAAGGACGCCCTGCACGGTCTGAAAGCATCCATACACAAGAATGCACACTATAGTCTTCGCGTCATTCCCTTTAAATTTCAACATCTTTATCTCGGGTTGCTACAAGATGTCCCCATCCAGATCTCTGTATTATATAATAATCAACAAATACAGCAAATTTCAAGTCAAAATATTAAAGTATAGTCGGGCGGCGACGGTTTAAAGGACGCCCTGCACGGTCTGAAAGCACCATATACAAGAATGCACATATAGTCTATGCGTCATTCCCTTTAAATTTCAACACCTTTATCTCGGGTTGCTACAAGATGTCCCCATCCAGATCTCTGTATTATATAATAATCAACAAATACAGCAAATTTCAAGTCAAAATATTAAAGTATAGTCGGGCGCCGACGGTTTAAAGGACGCCCTGCACGGTCTGAAAGCATCCATATACAAGAATGTACATATAGTCTATGCGTCATTCCCTTTAAATTTCAACATCTTTATCTCGGGTTGCTACAAGATGTCCCCATCCAGATCTCTGTATTATATAATAATCAACAAATACAGCAAATTTCAAGTCAAAATATTAAAGTATAGTCGGGCGCCGACGGTTTAAAAGACGCCATGCACGGTCTGAATGCATCCATACAAGAATGCACACTATAGTCTATGCGTCATTCCCTTTAAATTTCAACATCTTTATCTCGGGTTGCTACAAGATGTCCCCATCCAGATCTCTGTATTATATAATAATCAACAAATACAGCAAATTTCAAGTCAAAATATTAAAGTATAGTCGGGCGGCGACGGTTTAAAGGACGCCCTGCACGGTCTGAAAGCACCATATACAAGAATGCACATATAGTCTATGCGTCATTCCCTTTAAATTTCAACATCTTTATCTCGGGTTGCTACAAGATGTCCCCATCCAGATCTCTGTATTATATAATAATCAACAAATACAGCAAATTTCAAGTCAAAATATTAAAGTATAGTCGGGCGCCGACGGTTTAAAGGACGCCCTGCACGGTCTGAAAGCATCCATATACAAGAATGCACATATAGTCTATGCGTCATTCCCTTTAAATTTCAACATCTTTATCTCGGGTTGCTACAAGATGTCCCCATCCAGATCTCTGTATTATATAATAATCAACAAATACAGCAAATTTCAAGTCAAAATATTAAAGTATAGTCGGGCGCCGACGGTTTAAAAGACGCCATGCACGGTCTGAAAGCATCCATACAAGAATGCACACTATAGTCTATGCGTCATTCCCTTTAAATTTCAACATCTTTATCTCGGGTTGCTACAAGATGTCCCCATCCAGATCTCTGTATTATATAATAATCAACAAATACAGCAAATTTCAAGTCAAAATATTAAAGTATAGTCGGGCGCCGACGGTTTAAAGGACGCCCTGCACGGTCTGAAAGCAGCCATATACAAGAATGCACACTATAGTCTATGCGTCATTCCCTTTAAATTTCAACATCTTTATCTCGGGTTGCTACAAGATGTCCCCATCTAGATCTCTGTATTATATAATAATCAACAAATACAGCAAATTTCAAGTCAAAATATTAAAGTATAGTCGGGCGCCGACGGTTTAAAGGACGCCCTGCACGGTCTGAAAGCATCCATATACAAGAATGCACATATAGTATATGCGTCATTCCCTTTAAATTTCAACATCTTTATCTCGGGTTGCTACAAGATGTCCCCATCCAGATCTCTGTATTATATAATAATCAACAAAAACAGCAAATTTCAAGTCAAAATATTAAAGTATAGTCGGGCGACGACGGTTTAAAGGACGCCCTGCACGGTCTGAAAGCATCCATACAAGAATGCACACTATAGACTATGCGTCATTCTCTTTAAATTTCAACATCTTTATCTCGGGTTGCTACAAGATGTCCCCATCCAGATCTCTGTATTATATAATAATCAACAAATACAGCAAATTTCAAGTCAAAATATTAAAGTATAGTCGGGCGCCGACGGTTTAAAGGACGCCCTGCACGGTCTGAAAGCATCCATATACAAGAATGCACATATAGTCTATGCGTCATTCCCTTTAAATTTCAACATCTTTATCTCGGGTTGCTACAAGATGTCCCCATCCAGATCTCTGTATTATATAATAATCAACAAATACAGCAAATTTCAAGTCAAAATATTTAAAGAATATTGACTGGCCTTGAGGGAGACACGGCAAATATTGCCTGAACTAGATTCATATTGCCCGAGTCGAAGACGAGGGCAATATGGATCTAGTGAGGGCAATATTTGTAGTGTAGCCCGAAAGTCCAGTCAATATTGTAATTATTAACTAATCAGACATCTCGAGCGAACATGCAATATATTAATTTGAAGGGTACAAATTACACAATTCTTACAATTATTGAACATGTTGAACGATGTTTAAACTTCAAGTTTTAACTAAAATGCATACAGTCATCTTGACTTCAACCCAGTTTGTAAAGAATCATTACTTAGCTAGCGCGTAGCACATTATTACGTCATAATTAGACACGCGCAAATCATTTATAAACGCGCGTATGATTTTGCGCACTCAAGCTGTTAGCGCGCATTCATACTCTGATATATTTATTGACCGGCAAATTATACACAAAATCCCATTGACTTTTTTGAGCGGTCAATAAGATTTTGTCCATTGGTTTACTGTGTGATCATATTGACCGGCAAATTACACACAAAATCCCATTGACTTTTCTGAGCGGGCAATATGATTTGTTTTCACCCCTAGTTTTGTTGGCCTACTTAACTTGGAGGGCAATATGGTTTTAAAATTGCCCTGCTCAGATGCCTGATTTGGTTAATAATAAAGTATAGTCGGGCGCCGACGGTTTAAAGGACGCACTGCACGGTCTGAAAGCATCCATATACAAGAATGCACATATAGTCTACGCGTCATTCCCTTTAAATTTCAACATCTTTATCTCGGGTTGCTACAAGATGTCCCCATCCAGATCTCTGTATTATATAATAATCAACAAATACAGCAAATTTCAAGTCAAAATATTAAAGTATAGTCGGGCGACGACGGTTTAAAGGACGCCCTGCACGGTCTGAAAGCATCCATACACAAGAATGCACACTATAGTCTATGCGTCATTCCCTTTAAATTTCAACATCTTTATCTCGGGTTGCTACAAGATGTCCCCATCCAGATCTTTGAATTATATAATAATCAACAAATACAGCAAATTTCAAGTCAAAATATTAAAGTATAGTCGTGCGGCGACGGTTTAAAGGACGCCCTGCACGGTCTGAAAGCACCATATACAAGAATGCACATATAGTCTATGCGTCATTCCCTTTAAATTTCAACATCTTTATCTCGGGTTGCTACAAGATGTCCCCATCCAGATCTCTGTATTATATAATAATCAACAAATACAGCAAATTTCAAGTCAAAATATTAAAGTATAGTCGGGCGCCGACGGTTTAAAGGACGCCCTGCACGGTCTGAAAGCATCCATATACAAGAATGCACATATAGTCTATGCGTCATTCCCTTTAAATTTCAACATCTTTATCTCGGGTTGCTACAAGATGTCCCCATCCAGATCTCTGTATTATATAATAATCAACAAATACAGCAAATTTCAAGTCAAAATATTAAAGTATAGTCGGGCGCCGACGGTTTAAAGGACGCCCTGCACGGTCTGAAAGCATCCATATACAAGAATGCACATATAGTCTATGCGTCATTCCCTTTAAATTTCAACATCTTTATCTCGGGTTGCTACAAGATGTCCCCATCCAGATCACTGTATTATATAATAATCAACAAATACAGCAAATTTCAAGTCAAAATATTAAAGTATAGTCGGGCGCCGACGGTTTAAAGGACGCCCTGCACGGTCTGAAAGCATCCATATACAAGAATGCACATATAGTCTACGCGTCATTCCCTTTAAATTTCAACATCTTTATCTCGGGTTGCTACAAGATGTCCCCATCCAGATCTCTGTATTATATAATAATCAACAAATACAGCAAATTTCAAGTCAAAATATTAAAGTATAGTCGGGCGACGACGGTTTAAAGGACGCCCTGCACGGTCTGAAAGCATCCATACACAAGAATGCACACTATAGTCTATGCGTCATTCCCTTTAAATTTCAACATCTTTATCTCGGGTTGCTACAAGATGTCCCCATCCAGATCTTTGAATTATATAATAATCAACAAATACAGCAAATTTCAAGTCAAAATATTAAAGTATAGTCGTGCGGCGACGGTTTAAAGGACGCCCTGCACGGTCTGAAAGCACCATATACAAGAATGCACATATAGTCTATGCGTCATTCCCTTTAAATTTCAACATCTTTATCTCGGGTTGCTACAAGATGTCCCCATCCAGATCTCTGTATTATATAATAATCAACAAATACAGCAAATTTCAAGTCAAAATATTAAAGTATAGTCGGGCGCCGACGGTTTAAAGGACGCCCTGCACGGTCTGAAAGCATCCATATACAAGAATGCACATATAGTCTATGCGTCATTCCCTTTAAATTTCAACATCTTTATCTCGGGTTGCTACAAGATGTCCCCATCCAGATCTCTGTATTATATAATAATCAACAAATACAGCAAATTTCAAGTCAAAATATTAAAGTATAGTCGGGCGCCGACGGTTTAAAAGACGCCATGCACGGTCTGAAAGCATCCATACAAGAATGCACACTATAGTCTATGCGTCATTCCCTTTAAATTTCAACATCTTTATCTCGGGTTGCTACAAGATGTCCCCATCCAGATCTCTGTATTATATAATAATCAACAAATACAGCAAGTCAAAATATTAAAGTATAGTCGGGCGACGACGGTTTAAAGGACGCCCTGCACGGTCTGAAAGCATCCATACAAGAATGCACACTATAGACTATGCGTCATGCCTTTTAAATTTCAACATCTTTATCTCGGGTTGCTACAAGATGTCCCCATCCAGATCTCTGTATTATATAATAATCAACAAATACAGCAAATTTCAAGACAAAATATTAAAGTATAGTCGGGCGCCGACGGTTTAAAGGACGCCCTGCACGGTCTGAAAGCATCCATATACAAGAATGCACACTATAGACTATGCGTCATTCCCTTTAAATTTCAACATCTTTATCTCGGGTTGCTACAAGATGTCCCCATTCAGATTTCTGTATTATATAATAATCAACAAATACAGCAAATTTCAAGTCAAAATATTAAAGTATAGTCGGGCGCCAACGGTTTAACCCTAATAGGGCCGGGGGGGCCATCATGCCCCCCCCCCCTCCGCGATTTTTTGTATTGGTCCAAAAACGCTGTACGATGACGCGCCGCGGCTTTGTGGCTTTTTTCTATCGGGTCTTGCGCACATTTTAAAACAAAAAAATTGAAAATCGGACCTACCGTTACAAAGTCACGTGACCTTTTGTCTATGCATGTCAGCCCGAAAATCGCTCAATTTCGTGATTTGTGTACAAAACATATGGAAATATCAATTTTCGTAAAATGAGGTGTATCATTAATTATTTGGTGTTGTTTACATGTTATTTGTTGGTTTGGGGATTCAAAATAGTTAAATTATAGTTAGAAATAAAATAAACAACAAAAACAATAAAATACATAAGTTTAAAAAAACAAAGAAATACATAAGAAATTAACAAAACAATAGAAAACATAAGGAAGAACCGGGCTCTTCCAAAAAAATTTGTCGTATTATCATTACAAATGCTCTAATGAATATATGTAGTGAAAACCAGAGTTTAATTATGAAGAATATATGATTTATGGGTAAAAATATGAATTTCATGACTTATTTGCATAAATTACCATAAATATGCAAATTAATGAATTTTTCAAAATTTTTAAAAATTACCATTGTATTCTACACACTTCACTTATCATGCGTGCAAAATTTTACTGCGATCAGCCGCTCCGCGGCCGAGATCTTAGGGGGGGGGGGGGGGGCCATAATGGCCCCCCCCCCCCCCCCCCCCCCGGCCTGCTGAAGACCTCAAATAGCCCGGCCCTTTTAGGGTTAAAGGACGCCCCGAACGGTCTGAAAGCATCCATATACAAGAATGCACACAGACTATGCGTCATTCCCTTTAAATTTCAACATCTTTATCTCGGGTTGCTACAAGATGTCCCCATCCAGATCTCTGTATTATATAATAATCAACAAATACAGCAAATTTCATGTCAAAAATATTAAAGTTGATTTCTAGCGGTTCACTCTTACCTTGTTTCAATCGCATTAACAATAAAAGCATGGAACCGGTTTCGGTTCTTCACATTTCGATTTCGTTCAAAAGATACGATTGAATTGTAGGACATAAAATTTCACACCAATACACAATTTATTGACCACGCATCACTTTTTGCACTTGTCAACAAAGTCACTAGATCCCTTTAATGGGACAGTTCATTTTTTGTATAACTTTTTATTATAATCGTTAGGTTTTTGTTTGGAAAATAAGGAAGATAAACAAAATACCATGCTCCTCTACTTGGAACGTTATTCAGATTGGCCACTAAACATCTAAACATGTTTATAGCTATTACATCCCAAGGGATATCAAGTAGTAAGGGGCTACAAGGACAAAGTTATCCGACGAACGTTAGACGACCTCACTTTATCCCACCCACTATGTGGCCTTCGACATATTTTACACTGGCAGTGACGTATAGTTCAGTTTATTTCTGGCAAAAATGTTTCATGTTGTTGTTTGGTGGCAATCAATCAAATGTGACTGTTGTTGCCAATAAAATTTGTATTAATTCATTATTCATGTATTTTAAAAATATTATAACATTTTATAAATCATCCAAAAAAATTGCTATGGCACCGCTATAAGTATCGCGATACTTTTTTGGTTCTCCAACATAGAGACTCCCGCTACTTATGTGGAGTTAGACTTCTTTTATTGTAATCAAAATTATTATCTTACAACTACAGTCAAACCTGTCATTCAGCGACCACTCAAGGGACCGGCGAAAAGCGGTCGCTATAGACAGTTGGTCGCATTAGACAGGATGGCGGCCATTTTGAATTTATGGTCGCATATCGTGACTATATTATGCACATGTGTAATTAATTGACATCTGTACACGCACTTTTCGATAGTTAGTTAGATTTAGTATTTGAATTGAAATTATATATCAATGGCGTTAGAATCATATTAAATAATTGTATTATCTTTCAAGTGAAATTGAAAATACAAAATGTGTCAATGTGCCATTTATTATGTGTTTCATCATGACAGTATCAGCTACGCTTATGCACAGTATAGTTTTCTATAGAATTCTGAAGTAAAAATGGAAAATGCAACATGCAAAATGGTCGCAACAAGCGCAAGGATTATCATGAAAAGAATGAGAAAAACTCCGCCTCGGCGATTAAAATGTATTAGTGATGTTGTGATGTATTGTCTAATGACTAATGATGTATTGTCTAATGACTAATGATGTATTGTCTAAATTTTGTCTATTTGCAATGGTCAGTATAGTGTCTTTGTTCAACGCATTTCTGTATCAGCACCAGGTACTGAAGAGCTTAAATATTCTTTGTTTATGAATTGAAGCACTTTTTGTCGGTAATTTAGCGTCTGTCTGAAGTTCATTGTCCTTTTAAAAGCTTGTTATTTGCATTGACCTGCTTAAAATTGGAGAATTGAGGGACCAGAGGCAACAGATTTGATGCCTTGGTCGCTCAAGTGCCAATGTTGTGGTCGCTATACACAGATTTATATGTGTGTCGGGACCCGAATAGGGTGGTCGCTGGTCGCGTTAGGCAGGTGGTCGCATTACGCAGGTCGCTTAACACATGATTTTTCACTGGAGGACCAGAGAGCGGTCGTTATGAGCAGGTGGTCACTATAGACAGGTGGTCGCATTGGCAGGTTTGACTGTAGTAACAAAGCAAAACAAAACAAAAACATTTATTCATAAATAAACACTACTTTAGCGCTACTAATACAATATCGTGATATTCTTTTCTCTTTTTTTTCTTCTTCATAATAATACTAATTCCTAACAACTTTGTACAAACATTTCGTGGCCTCATTTTGTACATGTTAGTACAAAGACTTTATATTATGATACAATTGTCTACTTTTTTGTTCAGTTCACTTAGAAACTAAGTAGTCATAATACATGTGGGAATAACAGACACCCAACAAAATAAATCAAGACAATGCATGTTTAAGACGCACTGCTTATAGTGCTTTTATCGGGTGCGGTTCGTTATTCCGAAGGTTCGTTATTCCGAACACGCAAATTTCCTATACCTGAGTGATCGTTAATCCGAAAATGAAATAGGGTTCGTTAATCCGAACATTTGTTGCATTATCCCGAAGGTTCGTTATTCCGAAGGTTCGTTATTCCGAAGGTCTGTTATTCCGAGGGTTCGTTATTCCGAAGGTTCACTATTCCTAAAATGAAATCGGGTTCGTTAATCCGAAAATGAATTTGGGTTTGTTATAATGCTATAATTTCATATAAAGAGATAAAATAAACTTAAATGTTTGATTGGTCTGGCCGGTTACAGTCCGTTATTCCGAAGGTTCGTTATTCCGAAGGTTCAGTTATTCCGAAGGTTCGTTATTCCGAAGGTTCGTTATTCCGAAGGTTCGTTATTCAGAATTAGGTTCGTTATTCCGAAGGTTCGTTATTCCGAAGGTTCGTTATTCCGAAGGTTCGTTATTCCGAAGGTTCGTTATTCCGAAGGTTCGTTGATCCGAAAATAAAATCGGGTTCGTTATTCCGAAGGTTCGTTATTCCGAAGGTTCGTTATTCCGAAGGTTCGTTGATCCGAAAATAAAATCGGGTTCGTTATTCCGAAAATTAAATCGGGCTTGTTATAATACTATAGTTTGTGATTTGTTTATTTAATTTACAGCCTGCATTAAGCATACCCCTCCCCCTTTCCCTCCCTTGGCCAGACCAATCAAACATTTAAGTTTATTTTGACTCTTTATATGAAATTATAGCATTATAACAAACCCAAATTCATTTTCGGATTAACGACCCCGATTTCATTTTTAGGAATAGCGAACCTTCGGAATAACGAACCCTCGGAATAACGGACCTTCGGAATAACGAACCTTCGGAATAACGAACCCGATTTCATTTTAGGAATAGCGAACCTTCGGAATAACGAACCTTCGGAATAATGAACCTTCGGAATAACGAACCTTCGGAATAACGAACCTTCGGAATAACGAACCTTTGGAATAATGCAACAAATGTTCGGATTAACGAACCCTATTTCATTTTCGGATTAACGATCACTCAGGTATAGGAAATTTGCGTGTTCGGAATAACGAACCTTCGGAATAACGAACCTTCGGAATAACGAACCGCACCCATTTTAGTAACCATTAGCTGCATGCACCATTATATTGCAAACTAATAGTTATAACTCCACCATGCTCTACAGGAATACAAAATTACAAATGACTAAGTAAAAAGTATGTTATTATTCAAACAGAGCCGTTAAAACTCCAGAGGGCGCTCTCTAAACACTCTTCGGTTTCAACCATTTTAAACAAGATAATGTGCATGTGATGATTTGTTGAAATAATGATTAGATAGAGAGATAATCAACTTAAAGGGTACCACCACCCAAAAATAATATTCTTATTATAGAAAGTAACATCTTTAGTATTCCATTCCTTCAACAAGTTCACAAAAATATGTTTCCAGAAAAAAATATATATAATTGGAAAACGCATCACCATGATCACCATTCTCAACCATGCGTTCATGCGGTCTGAATTGCGTAGACTATATGTGTGCTGAGCCAGAGCGCTCTGTGCAGAGCGAACGAATCATCCGGGATTCTATTGACGTGGTACGCGTGCAAGCATTGGCGCAATCGCAAATGCTTGGCCCGTGTGGAACCAGGAAATAGCAGTGGTTCCGTAAGTGGTGGAAATTAATTGCTTTGTTTATGAATTACGCAACCCTTTGAAAAATCTTGCGCCCGACTATACTTTAATATTTTGACTTGAAATTTGCTGTATTTGTTGATTATTATATAATACAGAGATCTGGATGGGGACATCTTGTAGCAACCCGAGATAAAGATGTTGACATTTAAAGGGCATGACGCATAGTCTATAGTGTGCATTCTTGTATATGGATGCTTTCAGACCGTGCAGGGCGTCCTTTAAACCGTCGGCGCCCGACTATACTTTAATATTTTGACGTGAAATTTCCTGTATTTGTTGATTATTATATAATACAGAGATCTGGATGGGGACATCTTGTAGCAACCCGAGATAAAGATGTTGAAATTTAAAGGGAATGACGCATAGACTATAGTGTGCATTCTTGTATATGGATGCTTTCAGACCGTGCAGGGCGTACTTTAAACCGTCGGCGCCCGACTATACTTTAATATTTTGACTTGAAATTTGCTGTATTTGTTGATTATTATATAATACAGAGATCTGGATGGGGACATCTTGTAGCAACCCGAGATAAAGTTGTTGAAATTTAAAGGGAATGACGCATAGTCTATAGTGTGCATTCTTGTATATGGATGCTTTCAGACCGTGCAGGGCGTCCTTTAAACCGTCGCCGCCCGACTATACTTTAATATTTTGACTTGAAATTTGCTGTATTTGTTGATTATTATATAATACAGAGATCTGGATGGGGACATCTTGTAGCAACCCGAGATAAAGATGTTGAAATTTAAAGGGAATGACGCATAGACTATATGTGCATTCTTGCATATGGATGCTTTCAGACCGTGCAGGGCGTCCTTTAAACCGTCGCCGCCCGACTATACTTTAATATTTTGACTTGAAATTTGCTGTATCTGTTGATTATTATATAATACAGAGATCTGGATGGGGACATCTTGTAGCAACCCGAGATAAAGATGTTGACATTTAAAGGGCATGACGCATAGTCTATAGTGTGCATTCTTGTATATGGATGCTTTCAGACCGTGCAGGACGTCCTTTAAACCGTCGGCGCCCGACTATACTTTAATATTTTGACGTGAAATTTCCTGTATTTGTTGATTATTATATAATACAGAGATCTGGATGGGGACATCTTGTAGCAACCCGAGATAAAGATGTTGAAATTTAAAGGGAATGACGCATAGACTATAGTGTGCATTCTTGTATATGGATGCTTTCAGACCGTGCAGGGCGTACTTTAAACCGTCGGCGCCCGACTATACTTTAATATTTTGACTTGAAATTTGCTGTATTTGTTGATTATTATATAATACAGAGATCTGGATGGGGACATCTTGTAGCAACCCGAGATAAAGATGTTGAAATTTAAAGGGAATGACGCATAGACTATATGTGCATTCTTGCATATGGATGCTTTCAGACCGTGCAGGGCGTCCTTTAAACCGTCGCCGCCCGACTATACTTTAATATTTTGACTTGAAATTTGCTGTATCTGTTGATTATTATATAATACAGAGATCTGGATGGGGACATCTTGTAGCAACCCGAGATAAAGATGTTGAAATTTAAAGGGAATGACGCATAGACTATATGTGCATTCTTGTATATGGATGCTTTCAGACCGTGCAGGGCGTCCTTTAAACCGTCGCCGCCCGACTATACTTTAATATTTTGACTTGAAATTTGCTGTATTTGTTGATTATTATATAATACAGAGATCTGGATGGGGACATCTTGTAGCAACCCGAGATAAAGATGTTGAAATTTAAAGGGAATGACGCATAGACTATATGTGCATTCTTGCATATGGATGCTTTCAGACCGTGCAGGGCGTCCTTTAAACCGTCGCCGCCCGACTATACTTTAATATTTTGACTTGAAATTTGCTGTATCTGTTGATTATTATATAATACAGAGATCTGGATGGGGACATCTTGTAGCAACCCGAGATAAAGATGTTGAAATTTAAAGGGAATGACGCATAGACTATAGTGTGCATTCTTGTATATGGATGCTTTCAGACCGTGCAGGGCGTACTTTAAACCGTCGGCGCCCGACTATACTTTAATATTTTGACTTGAAATTTGCTGTATTTGTTGATTATTATATAATACAGAGATCTGGATGGGGACATCTTGTAGCAACCCGAGATAAAGATGTTGAAATTTAAAGGGAATGACGCATAGACTATATGTGCATTCTTGCATATGGATGCTTTCAGACCGTGCAGGGCGTCCTTTAAACCGTCGCCGCCCGACTATACTTTAATATTTTGACTTGAAATTTGCTGTATCTGTTGATTATTATATAATACAGAGATCTGGATGGGGACATCTTGTAGCAACCCGAGATAAAGATGTTGAAATTTAAAGGGAATGACGCATAGACTATAGTGTGCATTCTTGTATATGGATGCTTTCAGACCGTGCAGGGCGTACTTTAAACCGTCGGCGCCCGACTATACTTTAATATTTTGACTTGAAATTTGCTGTATTTGTTGATTATTATATAATACAGAGATCTGGATGGGGACATCTTGTAGCAACCCGAGATAAAGATGTTGAAATTTAAAGGGAATGACGCATAGACTATAGTGTGCATTCTTGTATATGGATGCTTTCAGACCGTGCAGGGCGTACTTTAAACCGTCGGCGCCCGACTATACTTTAATATTTTGACTTGAAATTTGCTGTATTTGTTGATTATTATATAATACAGAGATCTGGATGGGGACATCTTGTAGCAACCCGAGATAAAGTTGTTGAAATTTAAAGGGAATGACGCATAGTCTATAGTGTGCATTCTTGTATATGGATGCTTTCAGACCGTGCAGGGCGTCCTTTAAACCGTCGCCGCCCGACTATACTTTAATATTTTGACTTGAAATTTGCTGTATTTGTTGATTATTATATAATACAGAGATCTGGATGGGGACATCTTGTAGCAACCCGAGATAAAGATGTTGAAATTTAAAGGGAATGACGCATAGACTATATGTGCATTCTTGCATATGGATGCTTTCAGACCGTGCAGGGCGTCCTTTAAACCGTCGCCGCCCGACTATACTTTAATATTTTGACTTGAAATTTGCTGTATCTGTTGATTATTATATAATACAGAGATCTGGATGGGGACATCTTGTAGCAACCCGAGATAAAGATGTTGAAATTTAAAGGGAATGACGCATAGACTATATGTGCATTCTTGTATATGGATGCTTTCAGACCGTGCAGGGCCTCCTTTAAACCGTCGCCGCCCGACTATACTTTAATATTTTGACTTGAAATTTGCTGTATCTGTTGATTATTATATAATACAGAGATCTGAATGGGGACATCTTGTAGCAACCCGAGATAAAGATGTTGAAATTTAAAGGGAATGACGCATAGACTATATGTGCATTCTTGTATATGGATGCTTTCAGACCGTGCAGGGCGTCCTTTAAACCGTCACCGCCCGACTATACTTTAATATTTTGACTTGAAATTTGCTGTATTTGTTGATTATTATATAATACAGAGATCTGGATGGGGACATCTTGTAGCAACCCGAGATAAAGATGTTGAAATTTAAAGGGAATGACGCATAGTCTATAGTGTGCATTCTTGTATATGGATGCTTTCAGACCGTGCAGGGCGTCCTTTAAACCGTCGGCGCCCGACTATACTTTAATATTTTGACGTGAAATTTCCTGTATTTGTTGATTATTATATAATACAGAGATCTGGATGGGGACATCTTGTAGCAACCCGAGATAAAGATGTTGAAATTTAAAGGGAATGACGCATAGACTATAGTGTGCATTCTTGTATATGGATGCTTTCAGACCGTGCAGGGCGTCCTTTAAACCGTCGACCCCGACTATACATTAATATTTTGACTTGAAATTTGCTGTATTTGTTGATTATTATATAATACAGAGATCTGGATGGGGACATCTTGTAGCAACCCGAGATAAAGTTGTTGAAATTTAAAGGGAATGACGCATAGACTATATGTGCATTCTTGCATATGGATGCTTTCAGACCGTGCAGGGCGTCCTTTAAACCGTCGCCGCCCGACTATACTTTAATATTTTGACTTGAAATTTGCTGTATCTGTTGATTATTATATAATACAGAGATCTGGATGGGGACATCTTGTAGCAACCCGAGATAAAGATGTTGAAATTTAAAGGGAATGACGCATAGACTATAGTGTGCATTCTTGTATATGGATGCTTTCAGACCGTGCAGGGCGTACTTTAAACCGTCGGCGCCCGACTATACTTTAATATTTTGACTTGAAATTTGCTGTATTTGTTGATTATTATATAATACAGAGATCTGGATGGGGACATCTTGTAGCAACCCGAGATAAAGATGTTGAAATTTAAAGGGAATGACGCATAGACTATAGTGTGCATTCTTGTATATGGATGCTTTCAGACCGTGCAGGGCGTACTTTAAACCGTCGGCGCCCGACTATACTTTAATATTTTGACTTGAAATTTGCTGTATTTGTTGATTATTATATAATACAGAGATCTGGATGGGGACATCTTGTAGCAACCCGAGATAAAGTTGTTGAAATTTAAAGGGAATGACGCATAGTCTATAGTGTGCATTCTTGTATATGGATGCTTTCAGACCGTGCAGGGCGTCCTTTAAACCGTCGCCGCCCGACTATACTTTAATATTTTGACTTGAAATTTGCTGTATTTGTTGATTATTATATAATACAGAGATCTGGATGGGGACATCTTGTAGCAACCCGAGATAAAGATGTTGAAATTTAAAGGGAATGACGCATAGACTATATGTGCATTCTTGCATATGGATGCTTTCAGACCGTGCAGGGCGTCCTTTAAACCGTCGCCGCCCGACTATACTTTAATATTTTGACTTGAAATTTGCTGTATCTGTTGATTATTATATAATACAGAGATCTGGATGGGGACATCTTGTAGCAACCCGAGATAAAGATGTTGAAATTTAAAGGGAATGACGCATAGACTATATGTGCATTCTTGTATATGGATGCTTTCAGACCGTGCAGGGCCTCCTTTAAACCGTCGCCGCCCGACTATACTTTAATATTTTGACTTGAAATTTGCTGTATCTGTTGATTATTATATAATACAGAGATCTGAATGGGGACATCTTGTAGCAACCCGAGATAAAGATGTTGAAATTTAAAGGGAATGACGCATAGACTATATGTGCATTCTTGTATATGGATGCTTTCAGACCGTGCAGGGCGTCCTTTAAACCGTCACCGCCCGACTATACTTTAATATTTTGACTTGAAATTTGCTGTATTTGTTGATTATTATATAATACAGAGATCTGGATGGAGACATCTTGTAGCAACCCGAGATAAAGATGTTGAAATTTAAAGGGAATGACGCATAGTCTATAGTGTGCATTCTTGTATATGGATGCTTTCAGACCGTGCAGGGCGTCCTTTAAACCGTCGGCGCCCGACTATACTTTAATATTTTGACGTGAAATTTCCTGTATTTGTTGATTATTATATAATACAGAGATCTGGATGGGGACATCTTGTAGCAACCCGAGATAAAGATGTTGAAATTTAAAGGGAATGACGCATAGACTATAGTGTGCATTCTTGTATATGGATGCTTTCAGACCGTGCAGGGCGTCCTTTAAACCGTCGACCCCGACTATACATTAATATTTTGACTTGAAATTTGCTGTATTTGTTGATTATTATATAATACAGAGATCTGGATGGGGACATCTTGTAGCAACCCGAGATAAAGTTGTTGAAATTTAAAGGGAATGACGCATAGTCTATAGTGTGCATTCTTGTATATGGATGCTTTCAGACCGTGCAGGGCGTCCTTTAAACCGTCGCCGCCCGACTATACTTTAATATTTTGACTTGAAATTTGCTGTATTTGTTGATTATTATATAATACAGAGATCTGGATGGGGACATCTTGTAGCAACCCGAGATAAAGATGTTGAAATTTAAAGGGAATGACGCATAGACTATATGTGCATTCTTGCATATGGATGCTTTCAGACCGTGCAGGGCGTCCTTTAAACCGTCGCCGCCCGACTATACTTTAATATTTTGACTTGAAATTTGCTGTATCTGTTGATTATGATATAATACAGAGATCTGGATGGGGACATCTTGTAGCAACCCGAGATAAAGATGTTGAAATTTAAAGGGAATGACGCATAGACTATAGTGTGCATTCTTGTATATGGATGCTTTCAGACCGTGCAGGGCCTCCTTTAAACCGTCGCCGCCCGACTATACTTTAATATTTTGACTTGAAATTTGCTGTATCTGTTGATTATTATATAATACAGAGATCTGAATGGGGACATCTTGTAGCAACCCGAGATAAAGATGTTGAAATTTAAAGGGAATGACGCATAGACTATATGTGCATTCTTGTATATGGATGCTTTCAGACCGTGCAGGGCGTCCTTTAAACCGTCACCGCCCGACTATACTTTAATATTTTGACTTGAAATTTGCTGTATTTGTTGATTATTATATAATACAGAGATCTGGATGGGGACATCTTGTAGCAACCCGAGATAAAGATGTTGAAATTTAAAGGGAATGACGCATAGACTATATGTGCATTCTTGTATATGGATGCTTTCAGACCGTGCAGGGCGTCCTTTAAACCGTCGCCGCCCGACTATACTTTAATATTTTGACTTGAAATTTGCTGTATTTGTTGAATATTATATAATACAGAGATCTAGATGGGGACATCTTGTAGCAATCCGAGATAAAGATGTTGAAATTTAAAGGGAATGACGCATAGACTATAGTGTGCATTCTTGTATATGGATGCTTTCAGACCGTGCAGGGCGTCCTTTAAACCGTCGGCGCCCGACTATACTTTAATACTTTGACTTGAAATTTGCTGTATTTGTTGATTGTTATATAATACAGAGATCTGGATGGGGACATCTTGTAGCAACCCGAGATAAAGATGTTGAAATTTAAAGGGAATGACGCATATACTATATGTGCATTCTTGTATATGGATGCTTTCAGACCGTGCAGGGCGTCCTTTAAACCGTCGGCGCCCGACTATACTTTAATATTTTGACTTGAAATTTGCTGTATTTGTTGATTATTATATAATACAGAGATCTGGATGGGGACATCTTGTAGCAACCCGAGATAAAGATGTTGAAATTTAAAGGGAATGACGCATAGACTATAGTGTGCATTCTTGTATATGGATGCTTTCAGACCGTGCAGGGCGTCCTTTAAACCGTCGGCGCCCGACTATACTTTAATATTTTGACTTGAAATTTGCTGTATTTGTTGATTATTATATAATACAGAGATCTGGATGGGGACATCTTGTAGCAACCCGAGATAAAGATGTTGAAATTTAAAGGGAATGACGCATAGACTATAGTGTGCATTCTTGTATATGGATGCTTTCAGACCGTGCAGGGCGTCCTTTAAACCGTCGGCGCCCGACTATACTTTAATACTTTGACTTGAAATTTGCTGTATTTGTTGATTGTTATATAATACAGAGATCTGGATGGGGACATCTTGTAGCAACCCGAGATAAAGATGTTGAAATTTAAAGGGAATGACGCATATACTATATGTGCATTCTTGTATATGGATGCTTTCAGACCGTGCAGGGCGTCCTTTAAACCGTCGGCGCCCGACTATACTTTAATATTTTGACTTGAAATTTGCTGTATTTGTTGATTATTATATAATACAGAGATCTGGATGGGGACATCTTGTAGCAACCCGAGATAAAGATGTTGAAATTTAAAGGGAATGACGCATAGACTATAGTGTGCATTCTTGTATATTGATGCTTTCAGACCGTGCAGGGCGTCCTTTAAACCGTCGGCGCCCGACTATACTTTAATATTTTGACTTGAAATTTGCTGTATTTGTTGATTATTATATAATACAGAGATCTGGATGGGGATATCTTGTAGCAACCCGAGATAAAGATGTTGAAATTTAAAGGGAATGACGCATAGGCTATATGTGCATTCTTGTATATGGATGCTTTCAGACCGTGCAGGGCGTCCTTTAAACCGTCGCCGCCCGACTATACTTTAATATTTTGACTTGAAATTTGCTGTATTTGTTGATTATTATATAATACAGAGATCTGGATGGGGACATCTTGTAGCAACCCGAGATAAAGATGTTGAAATTTAAAGGGAATGACGCATAGACTATATTTGCATTCTTGTATATGGATGCTTTCAGACCGTGCAGGGCGTCCTTTAAACCGTCGCCGCCCGACTATACTTTAATATTTTGACTTGAAATTTGCTGTATTTGTTGATTATTATATAATACAGAGATCTGGATGGGGACATCTTGTAGCAACCCGAGATAAAGATGTTGAAATTTAAAGGGAATGACGCATAGACTATATGTGCATTCTTGTATATGGATGCTTTCAGACCGTGCAGGGCGTCCTTTAAACCGTCGCCGCCCGACTATACTTTAATATTTTGACTTGAAATTTGCTGTATTTGTTGATTATTATATAATACAGAGATCTGGAAGGGGACATCTTGTAGCAACCCGAGATAAAGATGTTGAAATTTAAAGGGAATGACGCATAGACTATAGTGTGCATTCTTGTATATGGATGCTTTCAGACCGTGCAGGGCGTCCTTTAAACCGTCGGCGCCCGACTATACTTTAATATTTTGACTTGAAATTTGCTGCATTTGTTGATTATTATATAATACAGAGATCTGGATGGGGACATCTTGTAGCAACCCGAGATAAAGATGTTGAAATTTAAAGGGAATGACGCATAGACTATATGTGCATTCTTGTATATGGATGCTTTCAGACCGTGCAGGGCGTCCTTTAAACCGTCGCCGCCCGACTATACTTTAATATTTTGACTTGAAATTTGCTGTATTTGTTGATTATTATATAATACAGAGATCTGGATGGGGACATCTTGTAGCAACCCGAGATAAAGATGTTGAAATTTAAAGGGAATGACGCATAGACTATAGTGTGCATTCTTGTATGGATGCTTTCAGACCGTGCAGGGCGTCCTTTAAACCGTCGGCGCCCGACCATACTTTAATATTTTGACTTGAAATTTGCTGTATTTGTTGATTATTATATAATACAGAGATCTGGATGGGGACATCTTGTAGCAACCCGAGATAAAGATGTTGAAATTTAAAGGGAATGACGCATATACTATAGTGTGCATTCTTGTATGGATGCTTTCAGACCGTGCAGGGCGTCCTTTAAACCGTCGGCGCCCGACTATACTTTAATACTTTGACTTGAAATTTGCTGTATTTGTTGATTATTATATAATACAGAGATCTGGATGGGGACATCTTGTAGCAACCCGAGATAAAGATGTTGAAATTTAAAGGGAATGACGCATAGACTATAGTGTGCATTCTTGTATATGGATGCTTTCAGACCGTGCAGGGCGTCCTTTAAACCGTCGGCGCCCGACTATACTTTAATATTTTGACGTGAAATTTCCTGTATTTGTTGATCATTATATAATACAGAGATCTGGATGGGGACATCTTGTAGCAACCCGAGATGAAGATGTTGAAATTTAAAGGGAATGACGCATAGACTATATGTGCATTCTTGTATATGGATGCTTTCAGACCGTGCAGGGCGTCCTTTAAACCGTCGGCGCCCGACTATACTTTAATATTTTGACTTGAAATTTGCTGTATTTGTTGATTATTATATAATACAGAGATCTGGATGGGGATATCTTGTAGCAACCCGAGATAAAGATGTTGAAATTTAAAGGGAATGACGCATAGACTATATGTGCATTCTTGTATATGGATGCTTTCAGACCGTGCAGGGCGTCCTTTAAACCGTCGCCGCCCGACTATACTTTAATATTTTGACTTGAAATTTGCTGTATTTGTTGATTATTATATAATACAGGGAATGACGCATAGACTATATGTGCATTCTTGTATATGGATGCTTTCAGACCGTGCAGGGCGTCCTTTAAACCGTCGCCGCCCGACTATACTTTAATATTTTGACTTGAAATTTGCTGTATTTGTTGATTATTATATAATACAGAGATCTGGAAGGGGACATCTTTTAGCAACCCGAGATAAATATGTTGAAATTTAAAGGGAATGACGCATCGACTATAGTGTGCATTCTTGTATATGGATGCTTTCAGACCGTGCATGGCGTCCTTTAAACCGTCGGCGCCCGACTATACTTTAATATTTTCACTTGAAATTTGCTGTATTTGTTGATTATTATATAATACAGAGATCTGGATGGGGACATCTTATAGCAACCCGAGATAAAGATGTTGAAATTTAAAGGGAATGACGCATAGACTATAGTATGCATTCTTGTATATGGATGCTTTCAGACCGTGCAGGGCGTCCTTTAAACCGTTGGCGCCCGACTATACTTTAATATTTTGACTTGAAATTCGCTGTATTTGTTGATTATTATATAATACAGAGATCTGGATGGGGACATCTTGTAGCAACCCGAGATAAAGATGTTGAAATTTAAAGGGAATGACGCATAGACTATATGTGCATTCTTGTATATGGATGCTTTCAGACCGTGCAGGGCGTCCTTTAAACCGTCGGCGCCCGACTATACTTTAATATTTTGACTTGAAATTTGCTGTATTTGTTGATTATTATATAATACAGAGATCTGGATGGGGACATCTTGTAGCAACCCGAGATAAAGATGTTGAAATTTAAAGGGAATGACGCATAGACTATAGTATGCATTCTTGTATATGGATGCTTTCAGACCGTGCAGGGCGTCCTTTAAACCGTCGCCGCCCGACTATACTTTAATATTTTGACTTGAAATTTGCTTTTGTTGATTATAATATAATACAGAGATCTGGATGGGGACATCTTGTAGCAACCCGACACAAAGATGTTGAAATTTAAAGGGAATGACGCATAGTCTATAGTGTGCATCATTGTATATGGATGCTTTCAGACCGTGCAGGGCGTCCTTTAAACTGTGGGCGCCCGACTATACTTTAAATTTTGACTTGAAATTTGCTGTATTTGTTGATTATTATATAATACAGAGATCTGGATAGGGACATCTGCAATTTAAAGGGAATGACGCATAGTCTATAGTGTGCATTCTTGTATATGGATGGATGATTTCAGACCGTGTAGGGCGTCCTTTAAACCGACACCACCTACTTATAGTTTAATATTTTGTCGTGAAATCTTCTGTATTTTGTTGATTATTATAGTACAAACATCTAGGATGGGACAGTTTGTTCTACCAAACATACTAATCACGCATTTCCTATATGATAGAATGTATGAATGCATTCAGATCATGCAGGGTGTCCCTTTAAACCCTAGCCCCCTCCCCTCCCCCCGTACAATATTTTGACTTGAAATTTGCTGATTTTGTTGATTATACCCCCCCCCCCCGCCCTCCCCCACCTGTGACCCCGCCCCCGATGCGACTGGTCGGATCGTGCGGTTGACACGCTTACTGAATGGAGTGTGTGTTTGTTGGAGTCATTCTTCAATGGTACCAACGTATCGTACGCACAAGCATAATCGAGAAAGTAACAGCGATATGAGCGCGTTCACATTGGTGTTACAATACCAAATGATCGGTATCGATCGTTTGGTTGCTGGTTTTGGCTGCTGAGTTTGGCTGCTGAGTTTGGTCGCTAGCTTCACCTTGGTAAATAAAAGGCAACTCCCCCTTAGCTTTTGACCTTGGGCCTTCAAAAGAAAAACAAGAGTACATTTTTTTTGTTTACCCATAAAAAACAACCCAGTGGTCATTTAAAACTTATCAATTCGATCAGTTTGATCATCATTTGAAAGTGTGAAACACACACACACACACACACACACACACACACACACTTTCTTATCTACAAACAAGTGAGAAATTGGCCAATTAGCAGATTGAGCTATACCTAGCACAATTATTTTGTTTTTGTTTTGTTTGTTTGTTTGTTGTTTTATTGCTTTTTTTTTGTTTTTTGTATTTTATGTTTTTTATGGGGGGGGGGGGGGGGCAAGTAAATTTTCTATTTGGGCAATACAAATGAGAAAATTCAAGGTTTTGCTTGCTCGAAAAGGCAAGTAGAAAACAGTTATTATGGAGGATTGCTACATGTAGGACAAAATTGTTTGTTTTGTTGGTCCTCAGATGCCCAATAAATAAGACTAGAATAGAAGACTACTACTGTCAGTGGAACCTCGTTATAAAGAGCTAAAACCCTCTTACAACAAGGTAAGTTTGCTGGTCCAAGCCCTTTCATATATTTGTTCATTTTTTACCCTGATATATCAAGGTAATTTTCATGATCTCAAGGATCTCGATATAACTAAGAAGCTCCACCTTATAGGCATGATGTGTAAAACTGAAAATCTATAAAGATAACTTTGTTTTTGCTCTTTAGTTTACCTCCCCCCTCATAATTATATGCAATCACTTGAACACACTCAAATGTCATACATGGCTTTACTTCTCAGATGTATGACACAATGAGACAATGCATTGTTCTACTTTATATATATATGTATTTTGCATTTCCCTTTGTTTGTATAATATAATTTATATATGTATGTTTTTTTAATGAAGTTTATACGTTTTGTATTTGTTTACTCTTTGTTCTGTATAATTCATCACTTTTAAACAGTTTGTTGTTTCGTTATTATAAATATGTCTCATGTAGAGCTACCAACATTGAAATTCAACTATCAGGAAGATGTAGGGACATTTAATCAGTAATCAGGAAGATCTATAAAATGCATACAACCTTACATATTAATGACAGTAATTTTTCTATAATCAGGAAGATTGTTAAGACTTTTTTTTATTTAGAAAAGCATTCACCAGGCTATAGTATTTCCCGGAGTCAGGACCAATCCTGAACACTGAGGTTAAAATGATACATTGTCTATTGCATACCAGGTTATTTTTCAAAGATATGACTGAGATATATCTTATTACATCTCAAATTAAATGAAAAATGAGCAAAAGCCTTGTAAACCTGAAACAAACCCAAAGGATAGTTAATTAACATAGGTATATGAGGGAGTGATCAGCGAAGTGATGCAGCTTTTTTGTTGTTGCTACAAATAATTTAAATGTAGGGAAACTGACCCTAAATATTTCATATAAATGAAAACAACTCAAATTGGTATAAATTGCTTGATTTTTTGTTTTGCAAACCCAACAACAACAACATCAACAAACCCCAATACAGAACAAAAAAACCCCCAGATGAAACTCATATTTTTTATTTTGCTGTGAAATTATTTATTAGTGCAAAAAATATACATATAATCTGATTCTGTAAAATACCTAATGATAAACAATAAATTTGATCTGAAATAATGCCATGGCCGCGGTCATATCCCATATATTATAATAATAATAATTGATTAAACTTGCACCTTGTTTTCCTGAAAGTACTGAACAACACATAAGATACATTAGTTTAACAACAGAATAGCATTTACATCAATCATATAAAAATATATAATAATCTCAAACAATAGAGGATTACTCAGCTCAGTAATTCTAACAGCTTTCACCAGTAATCTTCTCCACCCAAGCCAGTTTAGCTGAAGATGCAACCTGGATAGTTTGCGAAACTGTTCTACTTCACAAACACTAAGTCCAGTTGCTTAGATTCAATTTCAATTTTATAAAAACATATTTTTCACAAGACTCATGCTGAAAACAAATGGAATATGATGTACTATACTAAAAAAAGTGACAAGTACTGATTATTAAGCATTTATTTGCACTTATGTCAACTAGCTCTCATCATCAGAATACGTTAATTAGAAATTAACATTTGATTTATTCACTGACAATATGAATATAACTAGGTGACTCTCTGCAACTGTGATAAGAGGAATGCAGTATGCTCCCTGATTTATGACTTCAATATGATCGAACATCCCTTTGAATAACTTTACAATGATTATCAAAAGATTTTAACATGTAGCAATATAAGACTTTATATACTTCTAATAATACAAGGGATACATTTAGAACAAAACGGCAACATAATTGTTTGAAATTCAGTACATTTTGTGAACACCTATTTGATATAAAAGGGAAGCATTATATTATTTTGTATTTATCTTGCATCTGCATTTAATCAGTATCACATTTTATCAATCTCTATCATCAATATTTTGTAATTGCTTCATTTTCAAAAATCTGCCGAAATCCTATTAAAGGGCAAGAACTATATCAATATAATTGTTTGCGTATCTTGCATGTGCGTATCATATGAATCAGTATGTAAATGTTTTATTATAAAATGATATTATCAAAGAAGAAGTAATAATATATGCCTATTTGTTTTTATTGCATTTGCATTACAATGCATACAAAATCATCAGTATCCAAATTCTTGTTATTATGTCAAATACCTTAAACTAAGGCAAGAATTGTATACTTTGTTTTTAAAAGTGTAATATACATGTAATACATCAGTATTTTAATTCACTTTGTCAAAAACCCTAAATCCTAAAAAAGGCAAGCATTGTAAATTTCTTTTGTTTCTCTTGTGTCTGCATTTCATTGGTGTCGTACAAATCATCACTTTGTAAATTCTTTGTTAATTAGATCTGCAAAATTCCTATGGCAAGCATAATAACATTTAAATGTTTGTTTCTTTTGTGACTGTATTTCAGCGTCACATAAATGATCAGTATGTCAATTCTTTGATTCACTCTTATCAAAAACCTATTTATATAATGGCAAGTATTTTAGTATTTTTTGTTTTTTTCGGAAAAATAGGCAGAAAACACTAATGCATAATATGACAATCATTGACTAAAACATATTTATCACCATCATGCAAGATCACTTGATATGATAGTTACACCAGGAATTGTCCTTTTTGTACATTGAAGATTCTTCCTTGAACCAAGGCTATGGAGACCTAGGCATCATTATAAATGTCATTGGAAAATATAATATAGGTAACATCATCATTTGCTATAAATTGATAGCCGCACAAGTAAACGTACTGTATTTGTACATTTATAAATCTTACTTGAACCAAAGCTATGAAGACTAAGGCATCATATATGAATATCATTGGATTATGTAACACCATCATCAGTGGCTCCAGTAATTGTACTAATTGTACATCAATAATTTCTCCTTGAACCAAAGCTGTGTAGACTAAGGCATCATATGAATATCATTGGTAATACAGTATATATTTGTAACACCATCACTGCTATCAATTGGTAGCCGCCCCAGTAAACGTACTGTATTTGTACACTTATAATTCTTCCTTGAACCAAGGCTATGAAGACTAAGGCATGGTATGCAAACTAAAGTCACACGTCAAACTTGTCTATAGTGACCACCCTAAGGGAAACATGAAAACTGGCTACTGTAGACAATGACCACATCAAAAAAAGCTCTATAACTCTGTAACTTTTTCAGCAGTGAATTAATTTTCAATGTCCACTATGAAAGGTGGGTGCTTTTATAAAAAGGTTGCCACTAATGGCCCGGTCACATATCACCGGATAGCGTAAACGGGCGCCTGACAGAGAGCCAAATTTTCAATCCGTTCGTATGCGTTTCTTGTCAGGCGATGTGCATTGTTCTATCCGGCGGAATATTTTGTACATGAAGCAATTGAGACGACTTTCACTGGCACAAATAATTTTATTTTGAAAATGTCCTATCCGTCGGGCGTCCTTTAACCCCGATTCGGTGATATGTGACCGTGGCTTAAGGCAGGGTTGACTGCATAGATAACATGGGCATGGTTAGCACCTCTCATTGATATTAAGTCACAGTGCAAAATCAGCTACCTAATTGGCCAATACAAAAAAAAAATATATTGCAAAATGCTATTTTGGTGAACTTATAGACTTTCTTGTCATAAAGACAAACATACAACACATAAGTGCTTCACACACACATAGAGACTTTCTTGACATATCTATACAAATATAACACACTTTACACTTGTGTACTTGTGTCATTATATAGTTGCACTGCATGTGACGCATAAATGAACTAGAACAATCTGACTGTACACAGTTAAAAAAATTTCACATTTTGCTCATCGTTGTGTGCTATTAATTTTCTAGTAAAATATATTCACATAAATGTTATTAGAACACAGTGCAATTAAGTACCCATTCCTTACAGAATCTAGCTTACCACCATGTTAACATTTTAGTCAAAACTATTTCTAATTGATTTAAATAGGTTTCATCTAGCCATCTATCTACATCAAGTAAGAAATTGAGCCCGTATTGGTTCCAAGTGCATCAGAAATTCAAGTACCGTAGAGTCAGTTATTACATGCAGCAATGAACATGCTTATATCTGTAGATAGAAAAATACCCTGGAATGTTGGACTGTTGGTATTAGTATTTCTCATAAGAAAACTGTCAAAAGAATGCTAATTAATCTGGTAAACTGATGACCAATCATTTTTAATGACAGTTTACACCATTTTTGGAATTTATGAAAAATAAAATGTGAATACAGCACTATCTAGGACACAGAATATGTATGTACATAATATTAAAAAACTAGAGCATTCCACTGTGCACAGTTGAAAAAGACATTACATGTCGCAACCCGTTGAATACATTACATATATATCACATTAATAACATGACCACTGTGCAATAAAAAAATAAAAACATGATTGATTGTAGATGCAGGAATTAATTTTTAACTTTAGGGGGCTACTTTTCCAATCTGATGGATATCCTGAAATTGTTCATATTATACCCTATGGTAATTTTAGGGGCTACCTACAGATTTCAGGAGGCTAATTTGAAAATGAGGGGGCAAAATCGCCCTCAGCCCCCGTATATTTCCTACCCCGATTCTAGTTTTGCCCTTCATGACCGACATAGGTTAAGCACTAACACTAAGAGCATGTTTGAGCCGCTGTGAAAAAAAAATCACTTATAATATATACCTGGCGAATCAAAATGTCATATTTCATGATTGAATGATAAGTCTATCAGAGTCAAATTTAATTTTAAAAAGCCATGCTATCCAATTACATTTGTTTAAAATTGATCGATGGTTTTTGACATTATTAATACAAAATGCTGATTATATCAGTTAAGTTATTTTTCTACATCAACAGAAGTAATTATCACCTGACTTAGTAAATACAGTACATGAGCTGCCATGTAATATTTTTGGATATTACATGGCAATTCAGATGATAAAACAGTTGTTAACTTTGCTGTCGGGAAAATCATGGAATGTTCCCCTCGGGATTTTAAATGCTATTTCGTGAAGAAAATAAGTCCCTCGACTACGTCTCGGGACTTATTTACTCTTCCCTCAATAGCATTTAAAATCCCTCGGGAGTGGAACATTCCGTGCTTGGGCCCTCCACCACCAGTTAACAACTGTATAATAGAACCTGAGTGAGATAATACAAACAAACAAGAAATCATCACAGCATAAATTATCGTTTGGGTTTTTACAGCAATGTTATTATATATATGGAACATAGGAAAACATAAGATCCTTTCACAAAATAACAGCAACAACAAGTCGCAGGCACTTGTGCAGATCTTTAAATAATACCTGTACATCAGAAGTGCTTTTGGGGATAACTGTTTACATGTACATGTAGATAACTGTGTATACAATACAATATGAAGATTTAAGATGAAATAATCATACAATTTGTTATCATAATTACGAAACTTCCCTGGAAAAAGAAAAATGATCCGTGGGTGTTCCACAAAGATTCAAAGATGAACGTAACTCAAAGTTGGACTTAACAATTATGGAAAGCCATTTGTAGCCTTGAAATAAAACATATTCAAAAGCAAAAAAATGCACGTATTTGACAAATCCAACAAAAATGTACATCAATTATTTCAAGGCTTCTTGATAATAACAAAATTAACTGATTTTTATCAAACGTTGTGCCTTTTCAAAAGAACTGTGTCAACAATTTTACAAAGAAACTTATGGCTTTCCATAATAGTTAGGTCCAACTTCGAGGTACATGCAAGTTCAACTTTGAATCTTTGTGAAACACCCCCATGGGCTCTGGGAGGACTTCAATCGAGGCCTCCTCGGTGTGTCTAAAGCGTGCATTTGTCTTCAATTTCTTACTTCCCCTTTACAGGTGGCTTCAGTCCCCACTCGCCCCACATTCTTCCTGACATCATGTCTTTACTTTTCAACCGTTTCACGAGCCACGACCCGATCACGTGACTGCCCACTTGTAACTGGCCTCGTTGACGACCGATGGACACAGCGAACATCACATCAGCTGCAGAGGAAAAGAAGATAAATGAACAAATGTGAACACAACTATTTAAAATTCTAGTCATCATATCTTTACTTTTCATGTCTTTCACAAGCCATACTGCCCACTCATAAAAGTGGCCTCGGCGATGACCAATCGACACTGTAAACATCACATTAGCTGCAGCCAAAAATGAGGGGGGAAACAAATGTGACCATGATTATACAAAATTTTAGTCAACATATTGTTACTCTACTCTTGTGCCATGACTTTATCATGCGACTGACCACTTGTAACTGGCCTTGCCGATGAGCAGTTGACACTGCCAACATAACATCAGCTGCATTTAATAATGAGACAGAAGAAAAGGAAAGAAAAAACATGAACATAAATAAAATTCCAGTTATCATATCAGTACTTTTGGATCATTTCCAAAAGCTATGACCTGATCATGTGACTGCATTAGCTGCGGAAAAAAACAAATTGAAGAAAATACAACACATTTTATTTAGAATATAGCAAAATTAAAACCCTTTCCATTGTTGGTTTTTAACATCACATCACGTCCCCGTTGCAGAAAGAGATACAATCGATTGTAAGTTACAACTAATTGTAAGTCAGAACCTTTGCGCGTTTCAACTAATCAGATTTGCGCATTTTGAACATGTGATTTGACTTACGATTAATTGTAACTTACAATCGATTGTATCTCTTTCTGCAATGGGGCCCACTTCTTTTTATGCATTTGATATTAAGCCTCAGGCCAATTACACGACTGCCCACTAGTAGAGCTCTGGCCTTTGAAATAACTGAACGATACTAACCAAATTATGTAATATTCAGAGAATTTTTTTTTTAAATCTCAATATCATTTAAATAAACATGAAATAATATCCAAAATGACTGATTATATGAATTTGTATTTGTTTTGTGCAGACAGTCGATTCATTTTCATTTGATCACATGGCATTCTATTATGTTTATTTGTTTTCAAAGTCTCAGGAAATCACTTCAGGTTGTGGCTAAACAATAGAAAACACATGTGAAAATGCCAGTCATATTCTATATGCACCTAGTAATTCATTTTTCTATGACGTCTAAATGACAATAAATGATGATAATATCGACATATTTTAATTTACTTTGAGGTCATTATCCTTCAGAAAAACTTGTTTAGACTTGAGCATCTATGGGCAATTCCACGGTAACGGAAGGACATTCAGACACAATTTTGGAACTTCAATCAAATAATTCCAGGATCCTGCTTTTGATTTTTTATTCTAAATGGCATGTCTTTGATCCTTGTTGGGACACCTTTGATTTCCACTATTTCTAAAATTTTGACCGCATTATGTAAATTAGATATGGACACTAATGAGGCCGGTAACGGAAGGACGCCAAAATGGACATGGATTTTCAAGTTTTTTAGTTATGACCCAATATCTGTGAAGTTACGAGGTTTATCATGTTAAGTTGGCTACTAGTCAATTTCCGTATGTTCACAGAGTATAACACCACCTTTTAAGAAAAATATCTACATTGGTATATTAATTATGAGAAATTAATTACACCAGTGTTCGGTAACGGAAGGACGGTAACGGAAGGACCTCTGAAAAGTCTATTGGAATTGTACAATAAAATTAATTTTGAAATTTAAAGACCATTTATGAGAAGGAAACATCTCTTTTGTGGTCTAAAATGAGTTTGTATCATAGATAGCATATGGACATCACAAGAATTTACATTTCTATTTTTTTCTTACTATATTTCATGCTCCAATGGCTCTTATTCATGGTCAATCCATGGTAACGGAAGGACACTGAGACACAAATTGTCAACTTTAAGAAAGACATTTTTAAATACTTGTGTTGTTAGAACATTCTATTTTGATAACAATACTTCCAAAACATACAGTTTTAAGGTCCCATAATTTTTTTTTTTTTTTATCTCCGCACATTATTGAATATGCATACAAATGAGGTCGGTAACGGAAGGACACTAAAATGGACAAGGTTTTGTTATCAAATCAGTTTTAACTAAAACTCTGTGATATTAAATAATACAAAATATTTTAAGGGTACACATTTCATTCTCTGAAGGGTTAAGAAGAATTTACTTGTTCTTTGATTAAAATTTGTCCGCAGATATTTGAGTTATTTCACACAAAGCGGACCAATGTTCGGTAACGGAAGGACATAATGGACTATAATGTATGATATAACACAGTAGGGTCATTCCATGTTAAATCACCCTTAAAAAAATTGAAAATTTTCATCGCAGCCCCCTTCAAATTTGCTAATATTTGGTATGTATGATATTTCAACCTTTAAAAGCGCAAATATTTAAGTTTTAGCCCAATCCGCCCAATGGTTTTGGTGCTATGGTCGATTCTTATGGGGGAGTTTTGTAAGAAATGGGCGTGGGCACCATTTTTCAAATGGCCATTGTCCATTAACCGTTGGGTCAATTTATTTTGTAAAGGTGTCATTGGACTGGGGATGTTATGTGCAATCCATTTATGCCATTTGTGTTCATGCATGAGCGAGTTTGGATACGATAACCTTTGACCTTAGATTTTGACCTTCCGTTTTACCTCGTGGATCAAATCATTTTGAGAATTTGTTTTGCTTAAATCTTGGCTTGATATAATTTCTACAACATATATAAAGAATTGGAGATATATTATTTCTTGCTTTTTCTACAGCCTTGTTTTTAGTTTGCAAATTTCATGTAAAATGTAATTATTTTAGACCTACACCCATGTCCAAGAATTCTATAGGGGTGTATTGTATAAAAAAAGACCTATTCAAAGTCATGATCAGAGCCTATTCACACCCTGGCTCACCACAGTTAAATAGACCTACTAATCCCCATACGATAGAAATCCAGACAAATGGCATCATGGTACAAGGGCCCTGTTGCAGAAAGAGATAAAATCAATTGTGAGCCAGATCAAATGTTCTAAATGCACAAATCTGATTGGTTGAAACACAGAAAATTACTAGTCTGACCACGCTACGCCACTGGTAGCTGGCCATTGCAGGTATTGTCTCATTATTTTGGGTTTTCATATATGAGAGACCAATTTTTGAACATAAATTTTGTCATAATATGTAATATGAGGTACCTTGTCCATCTGTTACCATGTGTATGGTAACGGAAGGACATTTTCTTTTGTTATTTATTAATTAACGAAGAAACAATGAGTAATACAATTGTTAGCAATTGGAAGGCCTACTTGAACTTGCTTTGCACTGAAGATTGGTCTGCTCTCTATCAATCATGTGAGCCACAAAATTAAAAATATTGATTTTTTGGTAACGGAAGGACATTTTCATAGGCTGAAAATAAGAAGTCATTGAAGCATAACAAATCAAATAAATCATACAAATTTACTATTTTACGAAATGGTCATATCTCGGGAGTCAGAATAATGGATTTTAGGCTTAACTGGGGAAATATAAAACAAACACAGGATCAAAACACTTTTTCACAAAAATGTCAAATTTGTGGGGTTCAATTATGGTTATAAAGTTATTATAAAAAAACAACTAAAATTATGTAAAACTAAAATTTTCTCATTGAATTCCAAAAATATAGAATTTAAGCTTTGATTTGATACCAAATTTGTATCATAAAAATGCTTGTAAAATTTTTGGTCAAATGTCCACTTTGGCGTGGAATTGCCCCTATGCATGTATCAAGCCAAGTAAGGTACAAAGACCAAGACCGGTTGATAATTTTGCGGCCAAAGGTACAAAGAGATAAGAACATACATGAAGTACTTATATCAAATTCATATACAGCTTAACTCTTTCTAAATGATAACACTTGTTTGAAATCAACAAAATTGTAGATTGTTACATGCCGAATTTTAGATAACACGTACGTATGGGAAAGTATGTCTTAAAAGTCCAACAAGGTCTGCAATTGAACTTGCGGGTAATCACTGTTGACTCACATATTAAACATGGTTAGGTTTTTCCTACCTTTTGTAAACATATTTTTGTCTACTCATTCTTGTTCACGTGTCTTGGTGTACACTTCCACACTGTGGGAACCCAGATAACAGTGATTAACTACAACATTGTTTCTGATCCTTATCTACATTTTGCCGAACGCCTATCCATGATGGTTAACAATAACTTATTTACTTTGTTGCGGAGGCATAACAACTGTCACTTTAATATGTGGTTCCCATTGGTATGCTCCCCCCCCCCCCCCCCCCCCTTTCATTATACATCACATGAGGTTATTTCTGAAGTTAGAAAACAACTGGAAGTTCAGACCTGTAACTTAAGCCGTTTGTATAGTTTCAGAGTTTCTTAACCCGTTCCCATTGAGATTCTGAACTATGTACAGTACATCAAAACCCACTAGGTTTTCATAACCAAGGGGTTAAAAATGTCTGGGAGTTCCTTGTAACTTACGTGGTTTGTACGGTTTCAGGGTTTTCCCATCGGCGTGCAGTTGGATGTTTGCCAGCGCAGCTTCTCCCTGTTTCATCGCACGCAGTGCCATCTTCTGCGAGTCCCCATTACAGCAGTCTCCGACGGCAAATATATTCTGATAGCCTTCCACTTGCAAGAACTGGTTCACTTTCAGGTAGCCCTTTTCATCCATACTATTCGCTGGAAAATAGAATAAGGATACATTTGTAAACCCATTGCCTACAGGAACCATTACAGCAGTCTCCAACAGCAAATATGTTCTGGTTTACAACCTTTACTTGCAAGAACTGGTTGACTCTCAAGTAGCCCTTTTCATCCATACTATTCGCTGGAAAATAGAATAAGGATACATTTGTAAACCCATTGCCTACAGGAACCGTTAGAGGAGTCTCTGATATGTTCTGGTAACCATCCATCTTTTCATCTGTACCATTTGCTGGAAAAATACAACATCAGAATCCACATCGTTATCATCAAATGTGTCTTTTATCTATATATATTTATGTTCATCATTATGTTCATCATCCTTATATCCTCTAAATATATCACATATTGTCAATGATATCACAGTAATGCAAAGACCAAATCTGTTACTACTTTTGTAATTTTGCATAACCTCGAGTCTAAGAAATGTAAAATGAATCCAGGCAAAGTCTAGCATGAAATCTTTTCCATCGAAGTGGCATAGCGTGGTCGGACTAATTTTGTTTTTGTTTTGTTTTGTTTGTTTGTTTGTTTGTTTGTTTTTTTTTTTGGGGGGGCACACCTCATTTGCACACAGACTTTACCTATATGTTTTTATTGTTTTATTATTTTTGTTCTGTTTCTATTTGTTGACGGGGCATAAAAAGGAAAAATTAATCTACCTAAAGCTTGGCTAATATTGTAAATTTACCTAAACCATTGGCGAATGCTTGATTGTTGATGGCGCCACCAATACAGACAAACACTAGATCTGCCTCTAGGGACTTTCCCTTATCAGTGGTGACCGTTGCTCCGGAGAGATCACGGGGCAGACTGTCCAGATTCGTGACCCTCTCACCTGGTGGGTTGTAAAAGGAAATATGCAAACTTTAATAGTAAAATTGTACTAAAAATCATTACAGGTTTTTGCCATACATTTGGACTTTGGACATTCAAGAAGAGCCAACATATGCCAGTGCCGTATGGATGTGATAACTTTTAACTAGACTTCTTGGGGAAACTTCAGATCTGCCTCTAGCAACTTCACCTTGTCAGAGGTGACCGTTGCTCCAGAAAGATCACAGGGTAGATTGTCCAGATTTGTGACCCTCTGGTGGGACGTAAAAGGAAATATGTGAACTTTTAATAAAATCATTACATATGATATGTGTCAATATGATAATTGCTTATTTAGACTTATTTCTTAAATTCAGAAATCAGCAAAATATTATTTAAAATATTTCATATGATATATTTTAACTTAAAGTCAAGGGAAAATCAAGGTGGGCACCAATATGGAATTGTATCAATGTGATAATCTTATATTCAAATTTTTTCACAAATTTTAACATGAAAGATTCAAATTAACATAAAAAATAATTGCAGTTTAAAATATATTAGCCATTTCAATGCGGATACCGGGCAGTTATAATCAGGTATACATCTCTTACTGTAGAAACTAGGACAGTCCTTCAAATTTAGGATATTTAGCTCTGGACGATACAAATCATATTACAAATGATGATTCATGACAAAACTTAACCAATTGCCTAGAGAATCCTGGTGGGTACTGTATTAATTCTATGGGGATTGCAAAGCTAGCAGGGAACAGGTTAATACCTCTAAGCTATTACAAGCAGTATGTGAACAAAATTAACTAGCAGGTGAAAACTTTACCTAGGACTAAATTCACTTTCAGTTCTTCGAGTTGTCTCCTCACAGCTGCCCTGAAGCCTTCACTGACTGCAGGTTCGATCAGAGTATCCCTAGAGTGGACGATCGTGACATCTTTGTCAGGGTAGTCCGTTGCAATCTCCCCAGCAATTTCAACACCAACAGCCCCACCTCCAACAATGACAATCTTTTTTGCGGCCTTTACCTAGATTTAGGGGAAGTCAAATAGAGATAATAAATACTCAGTAATAAATCAGGTTGGATCAGAGTATCCCTGGAGTGGACGATCGTAATGTCCTTGTCTGGGTAGTCCGTTGCAATCTCCCCAGCCATTTCAACACCAACAGACCCACCTCCTACTATGACAATCTTTTTTGCAGCCTTTACCTAGATTTAGGGGAAGTCAAATAGAGATAACAAATACTCAGTAATAAATCAGGTTGGATCAGAGTATCCTTGGAGTGGACAATCGTGACGTCCTTGTCAGGGTAGTCAGTTGCAATCTCCCCAGCGATTTCAACACCAACGGCCCCACCTCCGACTATGACAATCTTTTTTGCGGCCTTTACCTAGATTTAGGGGAAGTCAAATAGAGATAATAATACTCAGTAATAAATCAGGTTGGATCAGAGTATCCCTGGAGTGGAAGATCGTGACGTCCTTGTCTGGGTAGTCAGTTGCAATCTCCCCAGCGATTTCAACACCAACAGCCCCACCTCCGACTATGACAATCTTTTTTGTGGCCTTTACCTAGATTTAGGGGAAGTCAAATAGAGATAATAAATACTCAGTAATAAATCAGGTTGGATCAGAGTATCCCTGGAGTGGACGATCGTGACGTCCTTGTCAGGGTAGTCCGTTGCAATCTCCCCAGCGGATTCAACACCAACTGCCCCACCTCCGACTATGACAATCTTTTTTGTGGCCTTTACCTAGATTAAGAGGAGGCCAAATAGAGATAATAACTACTCAGTAATGGATCTCAGAAACACATCTCCTGGCTGAAAGTTTTGTTTGAAAATGTGTATGGCCCATATCAATTGTGGCTTAGTTTATTCTTGTATGTGTACAGCTAATTCAGAAACACATTTTGTCAAACCCCCGACCAGTGATGAAGATTATGACCAACTAACCTCTGCTATTCTCTTACTCTTAACCTGGCTTGGGTCTATGAAGAATACATAGCAAAATTAATCAGTCCTGAACAGGTTAAAGGCTATCCCCCTGAAAAATGGAGACAGGGAAAAAAATACACAGGGCGGCGAGTGAATTCGCCCAAGAAATTTGTTTTTTTCTTCTCAAAATCGGTATGATCAGATCGTGATCGAATGCCAATCCATTGATCACTTACAGCATTAGAGCTTAATAGTACCCCATAAAATTCGGGAAAAAAAGAGCCCCGGAAATTTGTAGCCCCCGAAGGTTGGAAAAGTAGCCCCCGAAAAACTTCCATAAAATTAGATAGGGAGCCCCCGAAATAAAAATATAAATTTTTTCCCTGAATGGAGACCTTTGATTATCGCCTATAATGGTTTTATTTACATACCTTTTCATATGCATTGTTAGTTATTTAGTTAAAGTCCTTCCCGCGCCAATTTTGGCATGATAAGGCTGCGCCAATTTTGGCACATAATAAGGCTGCGCCTATCTCTGATTCATTAGCCCTAGGCCAAACGTCTACTAAATATAGCGAAGGCTACAGAAGGGGGCCAGTCCTCTGGTAACTCGTGTGATTAACTTTCCCTTCTCCATTTTATAAATTATTTACATACCTTTTCATAGGCACTGTGGTACTTCTCCAAGGCCTGTGCCATCGTCACATCGTCTCCAATTTTGCCTGGGAAAGGCCCGCTGCTGCCTGTTGCAATCACAAGGTAGTCAAACTCGATCACTTCCCCACTCGACAGGGTGACACGATTTTGACCTGGGTTGACATCGGTGACCGTTCCTTGCTTGAAACCGTCTCCAAACACATCCTTCAGGGGAATAAGCGTCCGCTTCACAAAATCTGTAGAAAAGAAAGAAAATTTCTACTTTTAAACTTTAGAGAAATGAAGATCAGCAATCTGCCATAAAGCTTACAAAAGATATATATTTGAAATTGTACTTGAAAGGTTAATTGCCTGATCAAATACTTATTCTAACAATATTTTCATTATGGCTGTATGCAACTCGAGTCAAATGAAAAAAATAATATATTTGCATGGCGAATTAAACAATGAAAAACTGTTTGACAGGTGATATTTGACGTTTTGTGCAAAACTTAGTAAAACTAAGTTGTTTTTTCTTCATATATTTTCATACCCAAATCATAAAAATATAAATTACAAATACAATGAAGTGTTTTAGAGTGCATCGTCATGCGCTATGGTCAATGGTCATATGACAAACAGATTTAATATAGAAAGAGGATGTCGTCAAGGTGACCCTCTGTCTCCATACATTTTTCTTTTATGTGCAGAAATATTAAGTATAATGGTAAGAAAATGTGATGGTATAAATGGGATAAAAATAGCAAATGTTCAGCACAAAATAATTCAGTATGCTGATGATACTCTAATTACTTTAGATGGTACAGAAGATGATTTGAAGAAAAAAAATTTAAATACTTTTGAAGCTGCATCAGGGTTGAGTTTAAATAAACACAAAACTAAAGTAATGTGGATAGGGAGATATAAAGAAAGGAAAGATTCTTTGTGTACTAAGAAAATTTAGATTGGGTTTTTGATGGTTATTTTAAATATTTAGGCATCGATTTCTCGGGTGACTTGCACGATATGGTTGATCATAATTTTTATACACAAATTTTACATATTAACTCTCAAATGACTCTCTGGTTGAAAAGATCGTTAACAGTGTTTGGTAGAATAATAGTTGTAAAATCCTTATTAGTATCAAAGTTAAATTATTTATTTTTATCATTACCGAACCCCTCTGATGAAATTATGAAATTATTACAAAAGTCATTTTTTGAATTTATTTGGAATCATAAACCTGACAAAATAAGTAGGAAACAAATGATACAACCCTATCATTTGGGAGGAGCCAAAATGATAGATATATACTCACATGTTCATTCATTGAAAATATCATGGATGAGAAGATACTTTTTTGGTAATATAGATTCTTTTATTGATAATTTAATGCATACATTTATGCCCAAAAATTGTCAATTGAACCCTACTTTTGGTGATGTTCACTTTTTAAGATTGTCAATAGGTGCAACTAACCCTTTTTGGAAAAATGTTTTTTTGGCTTATAGTATTTTACAGTCTAAAAGTTTTCGCGATATATCTTGTCAGCCTCTATGGTTTAATAGTCATATTCAGGTGAATAACGTGTGTGTATTTTATAGTTCTTGGTACGAAAAGGGTATAATATGTATTAACGATTTGTTAGATGAAGATGGAACTTTTTTGTCACTCAATGAATTTAAATTGAAATATCAAATTACAGTTAATTTTTTGCAATACTTTGGCCTATGTGAAGCTATTAAATCTGGTTTCAATAACCGTTGTGGTATTTTTGTGAAAATGGAACAGCCTTTAAGATTAGATTTAATTTCCCTTATTTGTCAATTTCGAAAAGGATGCTCGCATATATATGCTTTATTATTACAACAAAAAAGGGAAGAATGTAAAAGCTATACAAAATGGAAAAGGTTTTTTAATATTGATGAATCCATATGGCAGAAGTATTGTGCTCTTGCATTTAATTGTTCTATTGATGTTAATTTACGTTGGTTTCAATTTACAATATTACATAGAATTTTGTTTACAAACGACATATTGTTTAAATTGAACATGGTTGAAACTGAATTATGTTCCTTTTGTAATGCTCATACTGAAACAATTACTCATTTATTTTGTGATTGTCAATTTGTTAAAATTATATGGGCAAAACTAGAAAGATGGATTAACATAAGTGCTGGTTGTAACATACATTTTACAAATGAAAATATATTGTTTGGATTAAGAGGTTTAAATAATAGAGCAATAAACTGTTTATTGTTCATTAGTAAGCAAATAATATTTCGAAGTAAACTAGTGAATAAAATACCTGTATTTTCTCAGTTTAAATCAGCTTCAATTTCATATTATAAAAATGAAAAATATATATTTAGTTTGAAAGGTCATGGTAAATACTTTGATAAAAAATGGTTTTCCTTGAGAAGTATGTTTTTCTGATATTGTTTAATTAGTTATATTTATACAAAGAAATTATACGACGGTTCATTTATGGTTCATTTATTGTTATTGTTATGATATGCTTGTAAATGTCATGCTATGTTTAATTTTGTTTTACTTATACCAATAAATGCCCTGTGGAGGGGGGAAAAAAAGAAGAAAAAAAAGAAAAAAAAGTGTTTTAGAGTAAAGTACATGTATATTTCTAGTTCTACTAAACTGACCTACTACTAATACTAGTACTAGTACTAGTACTTACTACTACTAGTAGTAGCCTACTAGTCTAAGTAAGTACTATCAATCATCAATATTTATTACAACCAAGCCCAAGGGCAAGGCAAAGGCAAATGTAATCAAACAAATTTACAAAATAATTTAAAGGCAAAAGCTAAATTATATGCGGATATGGGGAAACTTGCAAAAGAAGCAAAGCTAATTAATAAGTAATAAAGAGTCGAAAGACAGTTTGAACTTTGATACAATGAAAAATAAAATTTTACCAGTAATTTAAACTTTTTAAACTTTAAAGGGAAAGAAAGTAACTTAATTTGAATGGCTGAAACGTATGTGTTATCACTGAAGACTAATTATACAACCATAATTGAACAGTAGAAGGAAATAAACAATAATTAATACAAGTATTCCATGATCATCAATCTTACCTGATTCAACAAGAGCTCTCGGTGAAGAGATGGTGAGATGCATTGCCTCACGCGGGTCTACCACAACAAGCTTGCATTTGCCTCTCAGCGGGTAGGCCACCGTCTTGCCGCCGAAGCTGCCCCCGACAACCACCACCGTCTTCCCTTCAAGTGCCTGCGAGCTGCTCGAAGAGCCCATCTCTGATTTATTGCTCCTCGTCTCAGATATAGACTGATCTGATTGAGCGTCAAGGATACTGTTTTAAACAGTACTGTAGATAGCAGAAATAACAGGCAGCTAGGTTTACCACAGCTAAACAAGGATGGAAAATCACACAACAAAATGAGACCAGCTGCCTTGTGTCGCTTCAGTGGAGAGTCGGAGACTGAGCTGAGGCGTGAATTGATCCCCGGCCGGCCCCGTGTGCATGCATGTACCGTATGACATCGTACCACATGTACGATGGGAGCTGAGCTGAGGGGGCGCGGCCGGGGGGGGGGGGGGGGGGGGGGGGTGGGGTGAGGATATGCCCCCATTATAGTTTGACAAAGGATCAAAATAACGAAGTTAATTAGAGTGTAACGGCCTGCGCCTACGCCAGCCTAACCCTAACCATAATATAACCATAACCCAAACCCCATCCACTCTGACCCCCTAGTCAGAGTAAGCCCAGGCTACGCCATCATTCGGTATAAATTGGTCATACTAATTTTGTTTATACTTGGATGATCGCGAGAATGAGTTAGCACTTTTTATTGTCATGTTTGTATATAATAGATAATAAGCGTATGAGTCAGCAGTTTTGCTACTGCAATAATGATCAACAATAGAGTCGAGTCGGCTAATTATATGTATATTGTATTCAGCTGTGCGGTAATCAATAGTTCCAGGCCCTCTGCTATTATGGCCAGCCTGGTGGAGTCCGGCGAAATCTAATTATAGGGTCCGAAACAATACTAGTCGGGTCAATTCGTCTAACTAAAAGTGCTACAGGGTCTATTATAATAACTGGATCGTCTATTTTAAAAAAACAATAAAACAAAACTGTAGGATGTACAATATTCACCAGCCCCGCACTCATTATGTGCACCATCACCACTCCCTACCGAGCATTCCTTCCATGAGTGGCCAATGGGCCGATGAGAATACCATACCACCATAATGGTATATCCATACAAAGGTTTGTATGCACATCCAACTTAATAAAGGGACTTAGTAACATTGTCCAAATCCTCAAAACTTACTTGGAACTATAATGGTTCTCTCATACCTTGTCATCAAAGCACGGCACAGGTTCACGGTTTTTCAAATTTTCATCACCGTTCAAAAGATATTTACGACTGAAGACTAATTGCATAATTTAAGCCGTGTACAAAGTAAGTGCAATGAGTCAGTGAATCACTTTGCATTTTTTGCTCATTTCGGTGAAATGTTCACACATTACTTTGTAGACATATAATATCAGATCACACCAATACACATTGTATTAATTACTCATCACTTTTTGCACTCAACAAAGTTACTAGATCCCTTTAAATACTGGGGCACGTTATTGATCCGTTTTGCGATTGGGGGGGGGGGGGGGGGGGCAACATTTTCCGGCGGCATCGAAGAGAGAGTCCATGCTTTCATCACATCACAGTCATCTTGACTAAACTGGAACAGTCTTCTTGCCGGTTTATACCTGACACTGAGATTTCAAGACTTCAACGGCGTCTATACAGGGTGGCCCAAAAAAAACACGGAACGGGGCACTTCCCAAAATATAATACCACAATGTTTATGTTCATCGGATAGGGTGTCCATACCAAGAACAGTATTTTTGGGCAGGTCGTTTTTGTTTAAGGACGCAGTGAGTGAGACCATGTCAGGTGCCGATTTATGTCGATTTCGACCTATAGTCAATGCCAGTTTAACCGCACTCCTTGCCCGTAATACCATTCAGCGAGCATGCCCATTCTCTCGGCACACGGCTGAGTGCACACTAACAACAATGCGCGATGCTCAACGCTATGAACGGCAGTTCGTGCGATTCATCAAGCGCTGGCTCAATACAAATTGACAAAACAGAGAACCTGACATGGTGTCACTCACAGCGCCCTAAAACAAAAACTACACGACCAAATTGACTGTTCTTGGTATCGTTGTTCATTTGAAAAGACACTCTATCCGATGGACATAATACATTTGTTACTATATTTTGGGAAGTGCCCCGTTCCGTTTTCTTTGGGCCACCCTGTATATGAAAATGCGTCTGCTCGAATTACTACTCGTTCTAAACGTCATGCACGACCACAATTTCCCCTGTCTAGCTTGTACAACCTCCATTGGTTACCTGCTTAGTAAATACGCATGCACCTTAAATATTGTTGAGAATGTATAAAAAATATGTTCTATTATGCCCCCACCTCATTGTCCTATATGCACCAATTACAATAAGACTTAGATCTGCTGCCCCAATATGTATTTATTTATTTATTTGTTTTATTTTCACACTCTAAAAACACCCGGGTCAGACTGACCCGGAAAAGAGTCCGTTGGGGCCACACTCCATTCCGGGTCAAAAAGTGACTCGGAATGGGGTCAGATGTGACCCCATTCCGGGTCTTCATGACCCTATTCCGGGTCTTTTTTTCACCCTGAACGGAGTGTGGCCCCAACGGACTCTTTTCCGGGTCAATTCTGACCCGGGTGTTTTTAGAGTGCAGGGTATAGGCCTGTTCAGTTATGCAAAACTGCTTTACAAAGGCGCCCTGCAGTTTAACTTGCATGTTGGCAAACAATAACATATTATATACATTACATTATAACATTTCAAAACGAACATAAATGATGGGGAGAGTGAATATAATTATACAAGGCATCATTAAATATACACGCATAATAATATAGCATGTTAAGTCATCTATTATAAAATACAATTATATTGTTTGTCATACCCAAAGTGATTTTAAGATCTTATGGTGAATTGACCCTCTCCTTCATTGGACTGCCTATAACCATGGGTCAATAACTTTCCCTCAATTGACTCAATTGATCTAAAAAGTTATAATATCTTCAAACAACATTACCAGTCATGGCTCGAACCACTCTCTATTTCTATAATACATATCGTCTATTATATTAATACGGTAAGCTTCAAACCCCGAAATGGTTCCCACTCGAGATATCCTCACCCCGAGGATTCGGCGACTTCCCGACCGTCGCGATCGAAGGATATACGTTTTGCGGAGGACAATAAGGCATTCCCGAGTCGCTCCCGCCCCGTGGTCGTCGTCCATATCGAAGAAAAGGGAAAGTCAGCAATGTCAATTGCCCGTTTAAGACGCCGAGCATTGACTAACGATTTATCGCCGTAAAAGTATTTGTAAGAATATAAATTGGAGTAGATAAAACAAATAATATATCGAGGAACCATTTTAAATATAACACGTTGCGAAACTACCCAGGTTTTGATAAATATCAATATTTATATTAGGCGGATGGTATGGTAATGATCGCTATTGCCGATTGGCATCGTGTTTGTAAGTGCATCGACGACAAAATGCAACAACTTCAATTTAGCTGCGGTTATACAACGCGCAATGGCTGTACAGCCGTGTATACACGTCGCGCAGTCATCTAATTACCCCACCGAACCGTAGTTTATTTGCATAGCTCACTGACCTGCTGACCATCGTCTCTGGTCACTATATTCGCCCTACCGTACACGATACTATAATTGCGCCAGCTTATGGTAAGATGTATTAAGTCCGCGAGCTCACATGCTTTGTACACAGCTGAGTGGTCGTGCAAAGTGCATTGAAGTGAATAAAGCGGGGTGGACAATGGTGGAGCAGGGGAGTTTTATTTGCCATCCGCGAAGAGAAGACGCCTGGGGGTGGGGGGTGGGGGGGGGGGGGGGTATCTGCTCATGTATTATGCAATGCATGTATTGACGGCTACTATTCCCTTCAACCATGGAACTCCCATATCCTTGCTTCAACGGAATATATCATCGGGTTTCACAAGAATATGACAAAATGTATACGCCGGAGAACTTAGATTGGATATGAAAAGTTTATGGGATGCATAGACGGCTACTATTCCCTTCAAAGGAATATTATCATCGGGTTTCACAAGAATATGACAAAATGTATACGCCGGAGAACTTAGATTGGATATGAAACGTTCATGGGACACGACGGGTTATGTGTCATGCAGGCAATTGGAGTCGCGGGGGGGGGGGGGGGGGGCGAAGCTACTGTATATTAGCAAGTACACGAACATAGTGTACTGTATCTAATTTAATACAAGCGGAACAAATTATGGACTCTATAAAATATGGGGGATAATTGAATAACTTTCCATGGGTACTAAACCATTATGATTTTGTTATACATTGGCCCGATATCGTTGGACGGGACCCTAATGCGTCGGGGCCCCGTCCAACGACGGGTTGTGGGGCGGGATTGAGTCGCCCGTGTTTATTTTGTCTTATACTATTTAAATTATGACTCTGGGAATAGTAAAGATTTAAATTATCGTTATGTCATCATCGCCTTTCTCTCACAAAAACCCGCGGATTTCCGCGGGTACAGCTAGTATTTTCTATAGCGCTTAGAGGCGTGTGCGCCTTGTCATAATAATACAGTAAGTCTCACATTGACTCGCCCAGAATTTGAAGACTGATAGAAGGGACAGGGCATAAAATATAGTTTTCAAATGAGACCCCAGCAAGGGTCTAGGGGGCGGAGCCCCCAGAAGCTTTGGGTTTTAGCAGTTATAGAACTGTAAACATAAAGGAATACAAATACTATATCTTACACAAAAGAACGGTTTTAGCCTATTTAGTGCACATTGTGCAGCGTCTTGATGGCTCGAAACCCTGAATGGGATGGGCAATGCATGGGGCACCCATAATGGGCCCTGATAGGGGTCTGGGGGCGGAGCCCCCGGAAGCTTTTGAGCATAGCAAGACCCATTCCTAATGCACAAGTTACTGTAACACGTACACTCTCTAATTGAATGTTCTTTCTTTTGTGAAAACATTTCATGACATGAGTGTGATAACAAACAAAGAATTCATTCCGAATGCCATCATAAAATCAGATTGATACAGATCATAATCAATTTAGCCAATAATCTGAACAAAATCTGGACTAGAAGAGGTCCATTTTGAATTAATTTGTTGTTTGTTTGTTATGGAATAGTGAATCAATTAATAGATTATTTTTAAAGGGCACACCGAGGGGGGGGGGGGGGGGGGGGAGAGGGGAGGGGAATAAAAGAGAATTATATATAATGTAGTCAAATTAGATCAATATGA
>JBAMJV010002887.1:0-140166 GCA_037951105.1 Echinarachnius parma | reverse complement strand
CATAATTTGCCCCAAACAATACAAAACATAAGGGAAAAATCTGCGTAAAAGTAAGGAAATACTGTACTTAGGTTTTGCCCACGAATCATTTGCGTACCCCCAATCAGCCCGACCACGCTATACGTCAATGATCAGGATGATGGAAATTAAAGCATTTTGATTTGATTTTATTCATTATTAGTTTCTATCAGCCCAAAAGTAACAATGACTGTATGTTTTTATTGAGCGATACTGGAATTTGTTGTTGGCTGACGTCTGTATATGACGACATGAAAGTCTGCATGCAGTGCACGATTACGATAATTAACCATATTGCACACATACATGATTCAGTTTAAAGTGATCTTAACCGAACACAAAAAGTAACTACCTCACTGAAAACTGCTCATAATTTCATAACCGATAATTTTGTTTAAATATCATCTTACCATAATAGTTATACTGTTATTATGTACAATTTGTGTGAAAATCAGAGATGTTCATCACTTCATGGCTGAATGAGCACAGATTAAAGACAAAATGACCAATTTCGAAGTCACAAGAACTGGCGCATGCCCTGTACATAGTTGTAAAACAGCACATGCGACTCAATGCATTGATTATGGTTTGTGAAACAATGCCGTTTGGAATTCCATCCATTTAGATTTTGTTAATGGCACATGTAGTTAAATGCATTAATTGCAATTGTAAAACAGTGCAATTTGAAATTGATCAATGCTCAATAAACTGCAATAATATTATTACTTTTGCGAATTTTAAAATATGACTGTTTTCTCTTCAACTATCATAGACAATAGTTTGGCGTGAGGAAATCTTGAAACGATTACTTGGTATGAAATTTTGAGCGATTGTTTAGGGGGTTGTTACTTTTTATGTTATGTTTAGTAACTTTGTTGACATGTGCAAACACTTTGCAAAAGGGTATAACAATGATACAATGTGTATTTCTGTAATCTGAGTGATATGTGGAAATTCTATAGTTACCTCGGTCATAAGACATTCATTTACCGTAATTGAATGCACCGGTTGGGGCTTCGGGAGGCTGTTGCACCCCCCCCTCCCCCCCCCCCCCCCCCCCCCCCGCAGATAAAATTCAAACATGTATCATACATAATGTGGCATAGGCTATGGTGCAATATTTGAACCGTGTATGTCACTTAACGAACATTAGTTTTGGGCTGCATATAATATAATTATGTTTCATTTATAAACAAAATATAACTTTGTCCGCAGTAGCTAGAATCATGACGCACCTACCCACATACCTGGCGTCAAGTTCGAATTCCCTACCTAGGTATGCACCAGGTTGCACAATTTCAAGTCAAAAGTGCAAAAGCCCCCTTCCGTGGGAGGGGGACACGCTCTGTCGCCTCGCTTCTTTGCAAAGTCTCATACTCACCTCATGCTCAACGTTGGCAACCCTCCCATTACACTATACTTGGTGGTGATGTGCAATTGTTCTGCCCCCCCCCCCCCCCAACAAAAAACTTTAAAAAACAAAAAAACGTTTTCCGCATTACGCCAGTGATTGAATGTCAAATGCTCGAGGTTTTGTTAGAACCGCTAAATTTCTGAGTAAGTTTTGTGGATTTCGACAAATGTTAAAATACCTCTTTGAGGGCGCGTACATGATTTTGTAAAGTAAAATGTTGAAGTAGAGCAATTATACCCTGAATGGCCCTTTAAACAACAAGAAAATTGTGAGTAATAATTTTCCCTATCATCTACTAACAGGGCATCGTGTGTACTGGTGCGATACTGAGCAAATCGAATCCGTTACCGTTGACGGCGGGGATCGTCGCTTACATGTAAAGATCGACGAATATAGCCCTTGGAGGCTGGCCCTGCACGGGACCAACGACGATATCCTGTTTACGGAAGCAGGTGACAACGCCATTATTGGTGCGAATCGATCAGGGGGCGATAGCTACGTCATTAGGAGGACGTCCCTACCAAATCCGAGGGGAATTTTCGCCACACGTATGTTGTTTAATTAATCAATTACTTATTTTGAATAACCAAATTATTTCGCCTTAGCCCGTTCAAAGCCTGTTATCATGTACAAACAAACAAGAGCCGTAAACATGGTAAAAGGGGTAGTTCAGTTTTGGTATAGAAAGCGCTGCACGAAATAATTTTTTGGTGAGATAATTAAAAAGTGAGTATAAATTGAATGAGCATACAATATCAATGGCACAATAAACCCTTTTGATCAAAATCGGTTCAGGAACGGCTGAAATATCAATAGATATTATCCGATCGGAATGCCCTAAGATTTATTCGATGATTTTTATTTTTTATTTAAAGGGGTAGTACAGTTTTGGTAAAGCTGAACTTTAGAAACCAAAGCCTGCACAGTAACATTACAAACTAATAGGTATAACTCCACTATGCTCGAAAGGTATTACAAATTACAAACGACATATTAAGTTAAAAGCCTGTTATCATTCAAACAGAGCCATTAAAACTCAAGAGAGCGCTTTCTAAAAAGGAATTGGTTTCAATCATTTTCATACAAAATAATGCATGGTGAAAGGATAATTAAATAGAGAGATCATCAACAACTATTTAAAAACCGCTTTTTGAAAATGTGTGAGCATTTTTTAAAATGTTTTAATCATCGAATCCATTTGGGGCCCAAATATATATATTTCAGCCATTTCTAAACCGATTCTGACCAAACAAAGTTTATTCTGTCATTTAAATTGCATGTTCTTTCAAATTCGACACTCAGTTTTTCATTACCTCACACAGAAATGGTGTTGTACACCGCCCTCTCTACCAAAACTGAACTACCCCTTTAAATCAATAAAAGAAATCAGCGTAATCATCAAAAGCATTAATACTTATATTCGTTTTTTAATGCACTATATAATAGCAAATTATAAACTGTTCATATAATCATTAATCAATATAGGCTTCAACAATCATGACAATAAACATGTACTTTTAAAGTTTAAAGGCAAACCGACTGTTATATTATTATGATATAGACCTACTGATTGGATGGCACTCTCATGTATTAGCACTCGATCTTGTTAACCTTTTGTCAAATTAAAAAGGGCGTACTTCATGTCCCCCCCCCCCCCCCCATCCCCCATCCCGTATAGCTTCAGGTAATCAATCTCTCTCATTGTTCCGTTTTCAGGTACACGCCGAATGAATGCCACCCAACTCCTAGAAGATTTAGCAAAGGTATGTGTTATATCATTATATCATTATATTAAAGGGGTAGTACAGTTTTGGTAAGGCTGAAATTTAGTAACCAAAACCTGCACAGTAACATTACAAACTAATATGTACATGTATAACCCCACCATGCTCGAAAGGTATACAAAAATACAAACGTTTAAAGTGGACTTCCACACGATTTCAAGCTTCTAATGATTGAAAGACAGATATTCTATGTCAATAAACACAATTTTGTATGAAAAAAAGTATGATTGTGGGTTCTTATAATTGGCTTGGAAATTCTAATGACACAAATTCGCGAGCGAGCTTGTCCTATCCCACAATGCACCAATTTGTGACGTGCGACCCTCACTATGCGCCTATCTATGTTTTTACACTGCAGCGAATGTGTTCTTTTGATCGGACCAATACAATGCTCGATCATGAATACTTTAGTCTACGATGCGCCACTCAACCGTGTCTTTGAGCATTACTGCATTGATGAACCGTTTGAAAATACTTGCCTGCCCGAAATTGTAACACGTTTGGCTTTCATTGGAATTTGAATAGACACAAAGTCCTGTAAACGTGGTTATTGAATTTGCTGGCTCTGCATGACCGGCTATTATGAATGACACATGCAGTGGTCACAATGCAGTGGCACCGGATTCAAGCCTACTCAAGAAATTGAGCAAAGTGAGGGTGCTACGTAAGGGTCTCATGATTGTGTGCAGTAAATTTAATTATTAATGACATTAGAAAAATCTCTTTGAAATCAACCAAAGAGAGTCAAATCCTAAAAATATTCAAGCACATCCCTAGATTTATTTCCAATATACTGTATTTTTGTTTAAACTCGTCCGGAATTCTCCTTTAAGTAAAAAGCCTGTTATTCCAAAAGCGCCATTAAAACACGAAAGAGCGTTATCTAATAAGGCATTGATTTCAACCATTTTTCATACAAAATTATGCATGTGATGTTTTGTTGAAATAATGATTAAATAGAGAGATCATCAACAACTTATTCAAAACTTATTTACAATTTATTTGCAATTTTTTGAAAAAGTGTAAGCATTTTTTTTATTTAAAAAAAAATCATCGTATTTATTTGGGGCCCAAATAAATACGATCGGATATATTTATTGATATTTCAGCCATTTCTAAACATTTACTGATTTTGACCTAATTAAGTTTGTTCTGCCATTAAAATTGCATGTTCTTTCAAATTCGACACTCAATTTGTCATTACCTCACGACAAATTTGTGTTGTGCAGCGCCCTCTCTACCCAACTGAACTACCCCTTTAAACACGTATGGCATTAGTTTCACGATCATGGCCCGGTCAGATATCAACGGATAGCGGAAACGAATGCCCAACGAATAGAAAATTTGCGAAATGAAATTATCCGGTGATAAATGTCGTCTCCATTGCTTTATGTACAAAACATAGAACAACGTACATTACCGGACAAGGAACGAACAAGAAACGCATACGAACGGAGACGAACGGATGGAAAATTTAGCTCTCCGTTTTACGTCCGTTCACACAACCCGTTGATATGTGACCGGGCTATCGAGAGTTTAGAATACACCATTTTGCCATTAAAATTGTATGCTCTTGCAAATGACACTCAGTTTTTCATTATGTCACAAAACAATTATTTCGTGCAGCGCCCTCTATACCAAAACTGTACTAATCCTTTAATTTGTGTAATACTTTGATTTAATCATTTAATTATGAATTTGATTGTTAATGGAAATGTTTGTAATCGTTTTGTTTGTATAGCGCATTGACACTTCTTAACAGTTGTGAAACGCGCTGTATAATAATTAACTAGTATCAGTAATTACCTAGTCAATGCTGTTATGTAATAGGGAAAGGTAAACTATTTATATATACGACACACAGGCAAACGTGACGAAAGAGAATGTGACGTCATACTCACGTGCCGTTGTCACTGCAACCAATGAGAGCCATGCAATCGACGTCACCGGGTTGGAAGCAGTAGCAGACGCGCTGCAGAACATCGTCAGTGTCAATAGTTCCTCTCAAGAGGTATGGATGATTTAATTTGATTTTATCTGATTTATTTTCCAAATTGATACAAACAAAAACAATTAATGGTATACAAATAGGCAATTTCATAAATTTACAACATAACATAAAATAAACACAGGATAAAAACATGACAGCTTGAAAGAAAGTTAAAAGTACAGTAATTCTGAAGAGCGGAAGGATCATTAATGAAGTTATATTATGAAAATAAGCCTAAATGTGAAGTGGTGTTCTGGTCTAGTGGTCCGAGCTCCGCTCTTCGCACTAATTGGCCCGGGTCCGAATCTTGGTCCCGTCTATCGGATGATGACGATTAAGGGCGATTACAGACGTAAATAATCATAAATGTTTGAACGCATCAGGAAAAAAAACACCCAACCTACCAACCAAATGGTACTAAAAAGGAAATGTTCAAGGGAGGGAGCTGTTGCAGCTAGATTTGTAGCATTCAATTTATTTTCACTTCTCATTTAAAGTTACTTATAATGTTGCGCACTGTTGTATTTGATTAGGACGTTTGTTTTATAGTAAAGGTACTTTACATACATTTGCAGTTTGCCGCTTAAAGTATTTGAAATCATCGAAATGATTGACTAACCCCTAGTTTTCCCGAATGACCCATTGTCTGCATTTACTAAAAGGTATCTAGTTTTGTCTGCATGAGTTGACCAAACTCAGTGGCATATCATATAAGTCCTATCATGTCTTTTATTCTTTGTGATAGAAGTATGAATCAATTTTTTCTTCAAAATAATGTTTTGTTTTGTTATAAAGATTTTTATGATTTAATTTGAAAAAAAAGAAAACATAATGAGCATGGAACTTTCTCACATCCCTCCGTGGAAATACATTGTATAAAACTCGAACACACACACGGTAGCAAGTAGCAACCCTTTGTCATTCGCCATGCGAAAATGTGATCTCGTACTTTAAATGGTATGTATGTCTTGTAGGCCTGTACGTGTGTGTAAACATTCATTTGTCCACCTTGAAGACGGCCCAACGAATGTATTTTCTCTTTTACGGTATTCATGGTATTGAAGGTGACAACGAATGTCGTACGAATCGTCAGCAATGTGCTCAACATCGACGATGACGTATTTCTTCGTTCCGGTGACATCGCTAGGACGACATCCTCGATCTTTGACTCCCTGGAACACCAGGTAACTCTCTTCCAGACCCTGGGAGCCGGTGACAACCTGACGGTCATTGAACCAAACCTAGGGGTCATCGCACTTCAGCTGCCGTGGTCCAATAACATGAACACGACGGACCTCGGGTTTGCCTCGCTTTCGTCCTCGATGAACACAGAGAGGAGTCAGATCGACGTTGAACTGTACGAGAACATGACGGTAGTGTACTTTGACGCTGAGGATGTCCCAGAGGAAATGGCTGATGCCACCATCTTCCTGCCCCGTACACTCCTACAAAGACTGCCGGGCAACGTTACAGGTGGATTATTGATTTATGGATGCTATTGATCAATAACATTCAGTAGAGCGATGTTTTTCCTTGTAGGTTATTTCCTCAAAAATATTAGCAGTGTTACTATTGGTAACAAATAACACTGATGACGAGCTCCCTTTTTATTTACCTAGAAAAACAAACAAACACTACAGTTATGTTACGGTAAAGTTTTTAATTTAATCATTGGGGTGCGTACTTCCTCATAATTCATTTATTCTCTGGTTTCATATAAACCTTTATTATCTTATTTATTTATTTATTCATGGTATTTATTTTGAACACGTATGGCAGCAAATAAGCTGAATTGCACGTGCAATTAAAACAAACAATGTAATTCATATAAACGCGAACAATAATTGTGACATGTTTACGTTACATGTATATATTCATCATTGTGAAATTCAAATATTACAAATTACATTCTTGCCCTTGTCTAAATGATCATTAATTCATGTTGTATAAAGAATATAATATATAATGGTGCATCATAAAAAACCTTCATAAAAACCTTCATCATACTAATTAATGAATAGCGATGAAATTTCCTTCAATATGTTCATTCCTTGATCATAGAATGAAGCACAATTATGACACGCAACATACGAACACTAGGTTTTTGGAAGAGTACATTAATCGATCAGGTTAATGAAAATGGTACTAATCTATAATTCTTTTTTAGAATGTAAGCACTTGGCACTTAGTTTTTCAATGTCAATTACAAGAAAATAATAAATCTTCCCGCGCTTGAAAAGATGACAGAGCCACGTACGGGTCAACCCATTTAATGAGTTGCAGTCAACAGTAAGTGATGTCGAAATGAACAAGTTTTTTGGGTCAGTTACATGTACGTATATAAAAGTTCCATTCAATGCAATTAATTATATCCAACGTAAATTGTTACGAACTAATAATTAGCACCTTTTCGTTTACTTTCCATAAACAGTGAACGGCTCACTTCCGGTCAGCTTTTTTATCTACCAAACCAGTAAGCTGTTCCAACAAGCATACTCTCCCATCACGAATGTTGGTCAACCTGTTGTGGGAACAAGGGTAATATCTGCGACCATCGAAGGCACGAAGATCAAAGATCTACAAAAAGGGCAGGAGGTGGAAATGTCGTTCTTCGTATTCAACGTAAGCCAAATTTTAACATTGTCCGAAGGATCACTAAATCCATACTGCACTCTAAATCCCGATCACAGGACAACTGAGGTGTTTTACTTAACACTAAAATCGATTTTAACACCATCTTGATCACTGAAAATCGATGCTAAAATCGATTTTATTGTTTAGTGAAACACCCTTCTGTTCGATGATTCATCACGCATATTATGTTTGTACGCACTGTGAGCAATGTTTATTTATGCGATGATACGCTCATTAAAAAAATTAAGTGCGCAAACGAAACTATATACAGGATCATATTTCCCACACATATAATACAATTGAGGTTTGATGATGATTTAGAGCCACTCTACATTTACGGACGTTACTGATACTCTGCGAGGAGCAGATATTATACTCTCTCGCCAGAACAGATCGCGAAGTTCCGCTAACTTCAGTTTTAGCGATCTATATCAAGTATGATAGTACTACGGCGTCGCGCAGTGGCGCTTGGCCCCTAGTTATAACATGATAACTAAACAGTCAGACATGGTTGATCTACATTCGAGCCTGAAAACATGGACGTTGATAATTTAATAGTTAAGAACCCCACATGTTATAGGTTAGTCCAAGAAAATTGGGCTTAGACTGAAATCGACCTCCAAATTGCTAGTCCGATGCTCTATAAACCATCGAGCCGCAAGACCTTAGTGATGGTGGTTCTTCCCAGAAGCCATATTAAATGCTCATCCTTGTCGAAAGGTTGTCTCCTGCAATCTCAGTCGCATATACAAATATACTAAATTAGAAAAGAAAATTAGGCTTACACGGAAATCGAACCCGAGACCTCCGAATTGCTAGTCCGATGCTCTATAAATTATTGGGCCGCAAGGCCTTAGTGATGGTGGTTCTTCCCAGAAGCCCTTTCAATGCTCATCCTGGTGGAAATGTGTTTGGACGCACTCACGAGACTAAAATTGCAGCTTGTCTCCTTCAATCTCAGTCGCATATTTATCGCATGCTTACTTTTTTATCCGTCTTCTTGTGTCAGACCGCCTTTATTTACAACGTGCATTAATGTGTCATTGAGATGAACATACTAACCAGTTGCATTTCTTTGATCAATCACCAACTCTAGATCACTACACCCGACGTCCTTGACAACAGAAGCTGCGTTTTCTGGGAGAAGAGCGACCATGGTGGTCGGTGGTCATCGGAGGGATGTCGACGAGAGAATGGACCCGACATGGACATCACTCGATGTCTGTGCGATCACCTCACCAGCTTTGCAGTTCTTCTTGACTTTAATGTACGTATTTTAAAATATTTCTAAGCAGTTTATTTCAGCAATCTTTTTTTAGAAACTGAGAATACATTACAGAAATTTGATATAACACTCTCAAAGTTCACATATATGTATGTGACGCGGGAATTTACACATCATTGATAGAATAAATTAATAAAATATAGAAGACCAACCATCATACATGTCATAAGCAGAGATTGAGTGAATAAATTCCTTGCAGAGACCCTTTCTCTCTATGACTCACGAATATTTCTGTCAATAACTGTAATAATTCTTTATCTGTCACATACATCATATTTTTTATAACTTAAGTTCCTTCTTATATATGTTAGTTTTCACCAATATTAATATCCGAAATATTGTACAATTCTGTCCAGTCCCATGCATACTTTGCTTATTGTTCTGGTTATATTATGCCAGTGATGATTTAAGCATGATAGGTCTATCAGCCGACATGGATATCTTTAGTGGAAAATGATTCAACCTTATTCAAAGCACATCATAATATTGACGTTTTGCTTTCATCATCTTAATTTGTCATGTGGCATTAAAGGGGTAGTACAGTTTTTGTAAGGCATGAACTTTACAAACTAATGGTTATATCTCCACCATGCTCTAAAGGAATACGAAATTACAAATGACTAAGTAAAAAGCCTGTTATAAAAAAATTAAAAAGAGTCATTAAAACATAAGAGGGTGCTCTCTAAAAAAGCATTGTTTTTTACCATTTTTCATACAAAATTATGCCTGTGATGTTTTGTTTACATAATTATTAAAGGTGCACCTGTAAAGTGTCAGATATTGGCCCAAAATGACATTTGAGACTCCAATCCTATATCAAAATCCTTGTAAGATATGTACGAATGATGTGTGAAAGTTTCATTGAAAAAGAACACTGCTTTCCTGGTTAAAAAAGCGAAAATTTGCGTCAGCTTTTACAACGAATTACTTTATGACGTGTATGAGGTTTATGACCGTTCATTAACGCTCTTGAGCTGAATGGTTATCAATGATAGATATTGTCATACTAAAGGGGCATTTGACAAAATCTAACCGTATTTAATTATTCTCTTATCATAAGTTAAACAACACGGTTGAAGAGAAATGAAGAAGCTCCAAGTAACTTGTGTGGAGTTAGACACTTTATAGGCCTCCCTTTAATTAGAGAGATCATTAACTACTATTTAAAAACCTCTTTTTAAAATTATTGAAAAAGTGTAAGCACTTATATATTATTTTGAATAAAAAAAAAATTCATCGAATAAATCTGGGGTCCAGAGTTATTCCGATCGGATACATGTATCGATATTTCAGCCGTTTCTGAACCGATTTTGATCAAATAAAGTTTTTTTTGCCATTCATATTGTATGCTCTTTTCAAATTCACTATCTCATAAAATAATTATTTCTTGCAGCGCCCTCTGTACCAAAACTGAACTTCCCCTTTAATATAGTAATTATGAATTATATTGAAAACGGCATTAACATTCTAGATACGCTTTAGTTAATACTCAATGTTTACCCGAATGTATTTTGATCACGTGACAGGATATATCAGGTGACAACCGTGACATCGGTGTGAATGCTCTTGATATCTTGAGTCTCGTCGGATGCGTTGTCTCCATTGTCTCCCTGGTAATCACACTCGTCACATACGCCTGCATGAAGTAAGTTTGTTTTCTTCTTTTGTATTACATGTACTATATTTACGTCAGGGATTGCATCAATTACATTGACCCAGAGAACCTGGCGAACCATATATGGGAAATGCAATATCTAATAGCGAATCGAAAGCCATTCCTGGAACGCTTTTCATTCAACCATGGAGATGTCTATAATTAGTTAGACATTTGATATTAAAGCAGAGCCCATTTCATTCCTCTGTATACGATAAGCCAAAACATTTGCAAGGTTCAAGAGAAATGTGAAAGCCCCAAGTGATTTGTCACAACAAAAATCCCTTGGAGCTTTCACATTTCTCGTATACATTTCGTTGATAACGCTGATAACAACAGAATGAAATGAGATTTTAAAAATAATACCACCGTATCTATATGAACAGCCGAATAAAAAGCGCACCATCAGGACCTCTTTCCGACTCTTGTCAGAATCAATTCCGTATGGATTGATTTAATGTACTTTGCATTTAAAATAATTTCCATTATAAAACATGCATATACTAATTTTGATTATCTGCTCTGGCTGGTGGAAAAGTAAATACAAGTCAGATATATAAAACTCATACATAAGGATTATCCAATTATGGACTTTTTTCATAAGTTCACTAAAAATGTTCACAATTTTACTCGAATTTCGATTTGGGTCATCCAGAAATCTTCGATCCAAGCAGCCCCAGCGAATCCTCATCAACCTATGCTGTGCATTGCTCGGTCTCTATCTTGTCTTCGTCATCGGTATCAAACGTCGGCATCCGACCGCGGGTTGCGTAGTCGTCGGCGTTCTCATTCACTACTTCCTGCTCGCTTCCGTGTTCTGGATGCTCGTTGAGTCAATCAACATTTATCTCCTGTTCGTGAAGATCTTCAACGCAACCGTATCGCAGTTCATGCTCAAGGCCTGCTTTGCCGCCTGGGGTAAGTCTGGTGTTTAAATAATTGTGACTTTCTTAAAAGTGTTCCAATAATTGACTTTGTCAAATTCAGCCACAATAACTTGTAGCTTTAACATTTTCATGTGACTTGTGGTTGAATTATGGTGATGCCATAATGAAATGGGCTTCGTTTTGTTTTAACTAGAGGACCTGCCTGGCAGGCACACTGATTCTCCACTGCAGTACTGCCAAGCTACTGCACTGCATGCACAGTGTATTGCACACAACACAATGTAGGCATACGGGTACGGTATGTGTACATCACGTACCATACTAATAATGTTTGCACATAATTATGAACAAATTCAAGGTTCAAGGTTCAAGGGTTCAAGGTTCATTTTATTCTGGCAGCTAGGCAGTATCGCTTAGCCATATTGTATTTACCGGGGCTACATTCGCCCCCAAAAAGACTTTTAAGGCTCAAAACGTCAAAAAAAAACACTTCCGATTGATGTAATTTGATACCCTTTCACTCATCACCTGAAAGGTGAGGGTCATACCTCAAGACATGGCGTTTCGCATAGCCGGACAGACAAATAGACACAACATCCTCTTTTAGTATAGATGTGTCACTGTAGTTATGTAAATATTTAGAATTTAATGAAAGACGTTCATGATCGTAGTAACAATGCATGGGCAGTAAGTGATAAAACAACGTTCTTTTCTATGAACTTGCATTCTTACATCATTTAGTATTTGATTGAAGTCCTAAATTTTACTTTATTACACAATCTCATGAGGTTTATGGATAACTATAACAATCAAACATTTTGAAAAATCTCAGTACCATAATGAAAGAATGTTAATTCCCTACATTGACTTGTTCAAACAAGTTAATCCTTGAACGTGATATCATTTTAATCATGTGATCTACATATTTTATTGCTTGACCTGTAAACTTGACTTTTATTCTTGACCAAACATTTCAATATTACTGTAAATTTTGTTTTCTAAAACAGGTACACCGATCATAGTTTGCGGGATCATAGCTGGTATAGACTGGAAACTGTATCTTGGTGATAATAATTAGTACGTTAATTTTGCATTATTACTGCTTTAAGGCATCGCCAAGATGAAATATTGCCTTCTTTACTACAAATGTGATGTGTTTATATTGATAAAATTAAACGTGTAATTGTCATTATGTCTGGACTCTTGGCTTATGGATAGATTAAGTTCGATGCGAGTTTTGTATATAATTGATTAAGCTGCAGTAAGCATTATAAGAAATTATGTTTGTTTGTTTACTTCACCTATATAGTTATTAACCAGCGAGTGTACAAAATATAATATACAAAATACCACTGCTTTCTTTGCATTGTATGACAAAATAGTTCGACATTTTCGAAGTGCATATACAGTCATCATAATACCATCATTAGTCTTGATTGCATGTTCATAATAAACCTGTATGGGAAGTGGCAAATCATCTACTAGTATGTACGTTTGTATTTTCTTCTTTTCTCGCAGCTGTTTTCTCAAGCCAGGACCAGCCATGTTTGGTGGCATCTTACTTCCCATTGGTCTAGTCCTCGTCTTCAACTTCGTCATGTTTGGCCTGGCGATGAAAAACATTACCTGCAGACAAACCGTCACCTCTCATCAACCGGCATCGACTACATCGAACCGCGAGAGATGGCGCCGCATTCTGAATGCCTTGGCCATCTCTATCCTCCTCGGCCTGACCTGGGTCTTCGGCTTCCTGGCGATAGAGGGCGCCCGCTTATTCTTCAATCTCCTTTTCATCGTCTTCAACTCGCTTCAGGGTTTCTTCGTCTTCCTCCTTTTCTGCCTGCGTCGGGAGGAAGTGCGAAGGCAGTGGCTTGACTGGTGGAAGTGTTTGTGCTGTTGTTTGTATACACCTGGCAAACGTTCGGCTTCAAACGCGGTCGCCCTTGACGGTTTCATCTTCAAACCAGAGCCGATAAGGGGCCAAGTGGGGTATTGAATCTGTTTTCATCAAAATTGAGATTTGTATCTTAACATGATCCATGGATTCTAAGCTTTAAGAAAATACATACTTTGTGGGGTAGGGGGTAGCTATTAAATGGATAAATTCAGGATTTTGTTATCAATGTTGTATATTTTGGGGGCTGAAAGTGATTATTTTCCGGCTTAGATTGAAGATTTTTACTTCTACTTTTCATAAATAGTAAACATAAAATTGTCCCAAATCAAAATTGTTACCATCAAAATTGTGTTCCTCTTTTTTTCAGATTGAAGCAGCACATCTATTGTCATGCAGAAAATAAACATGGCAGTTTATATGTGATTAATATGCCCTAAACTTCTATTGAACCAACTACTGACTATATTATATCCCGCTATTTTCCTATTTTTATTCGTGTCACATTTATCTAAATGACCTTTCAAGCTCATTTGCCGAAAATCAGATTTTTCAGACTAAAATTCTAAAAATTTGAAACGTATTTACTCAAATGAAATGAAATGTTGAGGAATTTGTCCTTGTTTGTAGATAAACAGATTAATGATGGATTTTAGAGGTAACCCTATTGTGAACCAAAATATGTACATTTCATATGTACATTTCTGATTTTTTGCAAAAATGCCTTTTGACTATAAAGATAACTGAATAATGTAAAAAGCCATCATTAATTTGTTTGTATAGCATCATAATATGTATTTCAAAATGTAGAATGCATACGCCCGTATAACTCTGAGGAGATACTTTTTTTAATGTTGACTTGCTAAAGGTCTAAAAAAGAAATCTCTATAAATTATAATTGCTGTTTAAACTCTTATTTTAAATTAGTTTTGTCGGATTGCCCATAGTCTAAACTTTCCAGAAATGTATGGTTTGTAGGGAGTAGCTTCAATGGTTAGAAAGATATTCCCAATATAGTAAAAGTGTACAAAAACGTCAACAAATACCCCACCATGGGCCCCTTAATGAATCGCTTCAAACTTGTCTTCCTTACCCTCAAATCGCTTCGAGGTTTCTTCGTCTTCTTCCTCTTCCTCTTCTTCCTGCTTCGGCAGGAAGAGCGAATTAAGGCAGTGGCTTAAATTGTGGACGTGATTGTGCTTTTGTTTTTATACATCTGACGAACCTTCGGCTACGCGGTCGCCCTAACGGTTTCTTCTTCAAACCAGAGCCGTTAATGAATCGCTTCAACCTCCTCCTCTTCGCCTTCAACTTGCTCCATGGTTTATTCTTCGTCTTATTCATCTTCTGTTTGTGTCGGCAGGAAGTGCGAAGGCAGTGGCTGAAGTTATTTTGATGTTATTTGTATAATTATATCTGGCAAGCTATAATTATATCTTCAACGCAGAGCTTCAGACTCCTCTTCCGATCCTCACCTTCAACTCGGTTCAAGGTTTCTTCTTCGTCTTCTTCCTCTTCTGCCTGCATCGGATGGAAGTGCGATGGCAGTGGCTTCACCGTGGATGTGTTTTAGTATTCAGGATACCACACGGGCCGTGGGCTTTCAGCTTCCGAGTGAAAAGTAGCCCTATTGTTTTTCTTTTGTGTTAACCCAAAGCCGTATCTTATATAAAGTGTTTCAACCTCCTCTTCCTCGCCTGATGTGTTTGAGAAAACAACCTGACGTCTGGAAATGCCACCGGAAGTGAACAATCGAGGTCAGGGTTGGATAACCCAAATGTTGGGTTATAGCGTGTGATGAGATGGTGTAGTTGTTGTTTTTGCTTTTGTATAGTGTTGGTGGTAGTAGTGATGATGAACATCATAAACACGATTATGCATGAAATTATATGTCACTTTATGTTTATACCATTTTTGTAGTGTTACTTATAATGATGGTATTAAACACAGTGTAGATAACTACATGGATATTGACACGAGCAAATTAGATTTTAACATTAACATCCTTAACATTCTGTGCATGAAATGATAGTTTTACTTCATACAATATTATATTTGCGGTTGCAGTGTTACTTATATGGCGTTGGTAAAAGTAAGTCACGAAAACAGCATAAATAACTAAGATAATGACTATCGAAACGAGTAAATTGGATATTTATATTATTAGTTTAAAAGGAGAGTACTGCTCAGGTAAAACTGAATTCTAGTGACTTAAACTTGTACGTTGTCATTAAAAACGAATACATTAGTTATCATTTAACAATGTTTTAATGGAAGAAAGGCAGGGGTAACACCGCTACTCGTAACGCTATATTTTCCTTTACTGAAGGACCACTTTTCATAAAACGAAAAAGGGGTCGCTATTTATAAAGGCATAAGGACTGCTATAAATAATTCATTAATGTGAATTATGAATAGCGACCCTTTTCTTAGATTATGAATAGCGATCCTTATGACAAGTTGTCATAGCGAGCAGACCCCGAAAGGCTTCTGGATGGCTAAGGTAGAAGGCAGTTTTCATTCAAAAAGCAGCCATTGATACAAGAGGGTGCCCTCCAGTCGACAAGTTTCAACTATCTTTTATCACAAATTGTGAGTTAGATTTTTGTTACAATAAAGATTCAATAGAGAGATTAACAAACATGATATGAAAACCACTATACATGGTATATTTCCACAAAAGTGTACGCTTTATTTTTAATATAATTATAACTTTGATTATATAATAAATAATTATGGCACCTACATTAATGATTCCAATTATACATGCATATTTCAAACGTTTTGAATCGATGTTAATAAAACCAAGTTGATTTTGTCATTAAAATCATGTGCCTAATAACACATATTATTCTTTGTTTTCCATTCCTTCGCAAACATTGTTCTAAGAGCCCTCTTTACCACAACTGTACTTTCCCCTTTAATCATAATTATAATCAAATGTGTGTATTTTTGTGTAGAATTGTACATTACTTTATTCAAAACTTTAGTTTTTTTTTTTTTTAGTTTTCGCGAATCTACTTGTTCATTGTAGTTCATGGTAGTTCTTTGTACTTCTTTATACATATTCCAAAATGTATCATGTAGTCATTTTACAATTTGTTTGTTTAATTTACTTGATATGTTTGTATTGCTTAATTTATTTAAATTGATTCATTTAATAATGTACTGTATGCAATTTTGTATTTTGTCCAGTGGTTAATCAAAGTCAAATAAAAAATAAAATTGTATATTGTATGATTAACATAAATGTTAATGAAAGATGATTCCAGCACCATGGTAATACTAATTAAAATGTCACTTTTAGTATCTACTTACAGTTTGCAATAAAACATTGTAAAATGTGATCCTTGAACAGTCGAACTGTTGTTTTATATTTGACCGTATGTTTGTTGTGCCCTTATAGTAACGCAATAATTTGCCATTATCAATGAAAACCGGAAATGAAAGCAGAAACCTTCTCGGGAGAAATAATTATTTGCAGTCAGGTTGTGAAACGTTTACAAACGGTTGTTGAGTATCACTCAGTATCAAACATATCGATCCTTGTTTATTCACTCATAATTCATCATCTTCATTGAAGATTCTCTATATAGGTTCAGCAAAAAGGCTGTTAGTCAGTCGAGAAATGGTTTTCCTTTTTTTCATGTCTGCTTCATCGCTAAAGTCAACCTCGAATGCCACGCCTCCTGAGCCAGACCTCATATTTTTGATTGGCCGACAGCAATCCTCTAACTCGTCGCTGAAGACAATATCGAAGGCCATACCTCCTGTGCCACAGCTCATGTTTGTTATTGGATGTTTCCAACAGAACGATTCTCTGTGATAGTCGCGCTCTCCAGGCGTTCCTGCATAGTGCATACTATATCGTGCATTCAATTTAGCTCAGACGAGAGGCCTTGGCAAAAGGCTAGTGATTGATCGACTGCAGTCCTGCTGCTCCAAGAATACACTGACTGTACGTGCCCTCAGTTTGGAAGAAGTGGAATCTGGTTGGATGTCGGCGTCTATATCGAATGACACGCCCCCTAGTCTGACACTAACGTAACCAATAGCAGAGGCTGGACAATCAATGTCAATGTTCTATATAATAAACACTTTTTCTTTAGAGAAAAACATTCAACATCACATGCTTTAATTGATTCAGTAAACAGTTTAATCTCTGCACTTGAAAATAACGAAACAACTGCTGGTGTTTGTATTGATTTATAAAAGGCTTTTAATTGTATTGACCATAACATATTATTGCTTCGTAAATTGTCTTTTTATGGAATACGTGGAGTATCTCTTGATTTAATGGATAGTTATTTAAGTGATGTCTGGCCAGTTTTGTTTTAAGATCTATCAAATCTGCTACCGTAGTGTCGTAGACGAGTACAGCCAGCGACGTGGACGTGGACGGGCGGGAGGACTGCTGATGTGTTTCAATTCATATACATTCCGGCAGTTGCTTCCCCTACTTACAACACGCCTTGTCAGCGCGTTAGTATTTTCTTTTTCTTTTACCTCTTACGAGGGACTTTATTTCAGAGTACAATATTTACATACTTACACAATTGATAAAATTATAAACTAAAAGTGTTCTAATAATTGACATATTCCGTCACATTTCTTAATTTGTTTCGAGAGTAAGAACAATTCAAATAATTTTTAAATTCTACTCTAACCTCTTTCCATAATATGTTAGTTTTGAAATAATTGTTTGTATTATTATTCACAAATTCAATATAATTTATATAAATAACAAACTCAGTAATACTAATAATGGAAGTAATACACCAATTTTCAATTGCAAAATTTTGCACACCAATTATAATAACATTTTTCATCAATACGAACTATTATTTTATACATATGAAAAATCATATTTTCTATCATCTTTCAATGTATTTTTACCGCTCTACATTGTAATAACATGTGTAATGTTGTACTAACACAATTACAAACATCACATTTATTTCCATTCAATATTTTCCATTTAAAAAACTTTTCTTTCGAAGGTAATATTCTATGTAAGAGTCTGAAATTAAATTGCCATATTTTGTTAATCGATAATTGTTTCAATTGAAATAATAAAACATTTTTCCATATTATAAAGTCCTCTGGAAATGCAAAATAGATTTGCCAATAAATACAAAATAGTGGTTTTGTTCGTTTCACTTTTATAAGAACAGAATAAAAATGTATTGCTTTTACAAAACGTCTGAACAGTTTCCAGTTGAAGGATGGGGATGAATGAAACATACACAAACAAATCAGATCGAACAGCCCTATAATTTGGATTCTACGAATGAAAAACGAATGCGTTCCTTCATCAGACTATATATCGGTCAATAAAAGAGTTGAACTGATTTAGCATGATATTACAATTATATTGTACTTATTCTTGACAAGGTATTGTGAAGCCGACATTTGTCAAGGTATGTCACGGGAAAAAATCTCAAAAATTAAGAATATGTAATTACATGCAGTCAGTTTAAAGGTATAGTGAACTCCCGGCTTTTTTCAGGTTTATAGCTTTAAATATGTACCTATATTGATATACCACACTGACACACTCTCTTTTTCAAAGAAATCCTTAAGTTGGGCAAGTAAGGTAAATTTCATGCAACTTTTTTGCATGTTTTCGCATCAGCGTTCCATGCTGCTAAAAAAGTTATTTATAACGGAGCGGGAATGTGCGCACGTGCAACCCGGATCATGACATCACAAGCAGACCGCAACACGGAGGAACGTGCATGGTTTACATGCAGAGCCTATGACTTGCTAGTAAAACAAACTCGTTTTTGCTTGTAAATTGAGGCTTAACTGAAAAATCCTAAGAAATGAATTAAAGCAGCTTGCAGCAACACATTTGAGTGTAGATCGTCCATGATATAAACTTTAACAAATGTTTGCAAATATTGAAAAAAAATCGAAATAATATCTCTCTGTCAACGTGAGTTTTGCACTCAGCGTGTACGTCTATGACCGAGCTATACTGCGATTGCCTGCATGTGACGTCACAAAGATGACGTCATTTTTCTTCGCCCAGACTCAATTTTTTTACGGGGATTACTAAAGTGAATTTAAAAGTTGATTTTTTTTTTTTACTGGGTTTTCCGACGCGGAAAATATGTTTTTATTAGTAATCTTCATGAAAATCTACCTTAGATACAGGAAAAGACAATTTTTAGGTAGTTTTCTTGTCAGCCACCTTTAAGCGAGGTTTGGATATTTTGCTTAGTGTGCGGTCATGCTATTCTTATTTGTGCGCGGGTCACGTAGCTAGCGCGGGTGACGGAGGGGTCACGCATAGCGTTGTGGTGCTTCGTAGAATCCGTGTACGAACTTCCTGACTGGGTGAATATACATATAATGCACAATTAAAATTGGACGACGGTTTATTAGTTTTAGGTCTATAACTCCACGAAAAAGAGATTTCAAGCACTAATTTGTTTCAGGCATGCTATTAAATGACATTTTCTTTCAGATAAGACAATAACCTCGCAACTTTTAAAATTTGGCTTGCAAAAGAGAGAATGTCCCTTTAATATCTATCGAATCTCTTGCTGATATTTCAAACAAATTCTCATTATCATTATTTTGCTGTACTCTATCTTGTAGTTTCTCTAACCAACATTTTGGAAAAGACTTTTTCAATATGACGAAATTAAAATTATACAATATATTACTTGTTACATTGTCATTAAGATTTATCTTTTAATTCACACCATTGACCGTTTTTAATTACGTCTTTTACTTTTATGATGCCTAAATTAATCCACGCTTGAGAATATAACATATCATTCTTACATTTTATATTACTATTGTACCACAACACTTGGTTTTCTATGTCCATTACATCTAGAAAATCAATCAATCGCAATTTACTCCATATACAAACAAAATCCAAATAGAACGCGGGTAGCTTAAATTTGTTTGCAAGTAAAACAATATCTTTTGTATTACAATTACATTTTAATAAAAATGGAAATCCCCCAATTTTACTTGTCCAATAAGAATACAATATATTCCATGCTCCATCCTTATCGCTCAAACATTTTGATATCCACGATAAACGTAAAGAATTTAATTTCAATTCCATATCAACCATATTCAGACCCCCTGCTATTTCCTCATTTATAATAACACTTCTTTAAACTTTATCTATCTTAGGATTCCATAAAAAAAAATATCAACGCATTCAATTCCTTTAAAATATAATTTGGAACTGGTACAGCCGTTGAAATATATACAAATTGTGAGGCTATAAATAATTTGTTATTATTGTTACTTTCCCAAAATATAATCATCTTCATCTTTTCCATAAATCTAAAATATTTGTTTTCTTTTTAATTCTTCCCGCCCAGTTTAATTGATCAATTTCGTCATTATTTTTACCCACAAAAACTCCCAAACATTTCACTGGTGACTCACTGCATTTCAAATTTTCTATTATTATATCATTGTTTAATACCATTATATCCGACTCATCCCAGTTAACCTTTGGACCCTCATTGTCACCAAATCTATTTACTTCTTACATAACACATCTCACTGATTCTTCAGAATCAACAAATACTACAGTATCGTCAGCATACTGAACGATTTTAGTTTCTTTTACAATGTGACCAACTTTAATATCATTCATCAACTCAATACCTTTTATTAAATCATGTTGCCTTATCTTTGTGGCTAACACTTCTGCAACAATGATAAATAAAAGAGCCGATAATGGACAACCCTGTCGAACTCCACGCTCAATGCAAAATTTTTGTGAAAGCCATCCATAGTTATGTACGCGTCCACAAGCATTACTAATGTATATAACGTTTTAACCCATTTAATAAATGATGGTTTAAAATTCATTATGTTCAATGTTGATTTATTGGATAGTTATTTAAGTGATGTCTGGCCAGTTTTGTTTTAAGATCTATCAAATCTGCTACCGTTGTGCCGTAGACGAGTACAGCCAGTGACGTGGACGGGCGGGAGGACTGTAGTCTAGGTTCTATACTCTGTATACACCTTTCCCCATACGCGTATAAACCCGGTGCATCTGTACGCCCGATCTGTTTCCGTTCAGATTCACCGGGCATAGATGCATCGGGTTACGCGATATATGGGGGAAAGGTGTAAAAACAGAGTATAGAACCTAGACTAGGAGGACTGCTGATGTGTTTCAATTCATATACATTCCGGCAGTTGCTTCCCCTACTTACAACACGCCTTGTCAGCGCGTTAGAATAGGCACAAAACCCTCATGACATTTATGGAGAAAAAAATTAAAGGAGACCGTAAAGCCCATGGCCATAACGGGCGCAACACTTGCAACGAGTTACAAATTGTCCAGAAAAGCATTGAAGATGATTCTTCTCATGATATTTTGCAGTCAAAGCCAAATGGAAGCTGTAAGATGGACTAGAACTGGTTGGATTCAAATGGGACGTCATTTGGCTAGCTGCAACTAAGAGACAAGGGGAAGGATTGATAGAACTTAAAGCAGACACATGGCTATACAATAGGAGGAAAAGCAAAGGAGGAAAACACTGCAAAATTAATTGGATTGTTGATACATACCGGATTTATGGATTATGTGAAGGGAGTTAAGAGTTATTAAAACAGGGTGGCTGTTATGATAGTGCAAATTGATGTGGAAATATGAAATGTGCATCCAAACTTATGCACCCACAAGCAATTATGATGACACAATAGTGGATGCATTCTATGAATATATTAATAAGGCTATTATAGACCATTCGGGTACTTATACAGGGTGGCCCCCCAAAACGGAACGGAGCACTTCCCAAAATTTAGTAACAAAATTATTATGTATGTCCATCGGGTAGGGTGTCCTTTCCAATAAAAAACGAAACCAAGATCAGTAATTTTGGTCGTGTAGTTTTTGTTTTAGGGCACTCTGAGTGACACCATGTCAGGTTCCCATGTTTGCCAAGTCAGTGCTTGATAAATCGCACTTACTGCCCGTCATGACTAATAGCATCGAACAACGAGCAATACGCGCGCTATTGTTAGTGTGCATTCAGGTGTGTGCGCCGAGAGAATGGGCATGGTTGTTCGACGCTATGACAGGCAGGAAGTGTGATTTATCAGGCACTGACTTGGTAAACATTGACAAAAATGGGAACTTGACACGGTGTAACTCAGAGCGCCCTAAAACAAAAACTTCACGACCAAAATTACTGATCGTGGTATCGTTTCTCTTTGGAAAGGACACAATATCTGATGGACATAACCATTTTGTTACAATTTTTTGGGAAGCGCCCTGTTCCGTTTGTTGGGGGGCCACCCTGTAAAGTTCTTATGGGGGACTTTAACGCAAACATTGGACAATGTGAAAAGGGAGAAGAAGATAACATGGGATCATATGGTTATGGAGAAAGAGATAGGAGAGTTGAAATGATGATATAATTTGCAATGGGACAAAAGCTTAAAGTGACCACTACATACTTTAAGAAACAAAACAGTCGTTACTGGACCTGGGAGAGTCCTAATGGAGTTCATAGAAATCAAATCGATTTTTAATTTTGAGAATTGTGAAGTCATGACCAATGTAGACATTGCCAGTGATCATATACTGGTTAGAGTAAATGTAAGCATCACACATAAACTAGCAAGGCTTAGATTCATTAAAATTTAGAGGAAGACATGGATTAATACCTCGAGGTTGAAGGAAAAGAAAGAAGAATTTCAATTAAAGCTTCACAAACGCTTTGATGGATTAGAGATGGAGGATATAGACATTGGTGAACGATGCGATACAACAGCAATGCTAGAAGAAACAAAAGCTGTAGCCCCAACTGAGACAATAAAGACAGTAAGATCGGAAGAGGACAAATGAATAGAGGAACTATATCAAAGAAGAAAGTAACTACCATTTAAAGAATCAAAGACAACTCAACAAAAAGTGGATTACGCATAAATAGTGCGAACTGTGAAAAACAAACGTCGCCAAAGGAAAATACGAACAACTTCTAAAATAATTTTAGAAACACTAGAAAGTAGAAGAGGGCCAACAAAATACCAAAAATTGAATGCAAAAAGTCAGGTATGAATCGATTGAAGACAAAGGATGGAAACATAACCTCTGAGAGATCGGAGCTACTACAAATATGCGCTGATTTCTACCAGGGACTGTATGGTTAAACAAAGGAACAACATAATGATCATAAAGTTATATCATCCAGAAACACAAACGACACAAACAATACTAGAAAGAGAAGTTGAGAAAGTTGTACAACGTATGAAAGATAAAAAAGCACCAGGAGATGACGAGATAACACGTGATATCATCAAACAAGGAGGAGAGGAGACAATTACACTGTTATTAAAACTATTTATAATAAGCAACAGCTTCCAACCACTTGGAAAGAGGCATAAATCATTATTTTGTCTAAGAAAGGGGACAAAGCTGATGTTAAAAAATTACCGCCCAATCAGCCTTATATCTTATTTGTATAAGATCTTCACTAAAGTAATTCAAAGTAGAATCAAATATACATTATATTGGACACAAATCCAACCAAAGAACAAACAGGGTTCAGAGCTGGATTCTCAACAACATATCATTTACAAGCTATAAATCACTATAAATACCAACTTCAACTGTGCCTTAGATTTGTTGATTACCAGAAGGCATTAAATTCAGTCGAACACATAGACATGTTAGATGCCCTCTGGAAAAATCAATACTGAAGAAGGGTATGTGAACATCCTAGAATATATTTATACTAACGCAATAGCCATAATCCACTTTGATGATGATGTATCACATGAAGTCAAGATCCAAAGGGGAGTCAGGAGACACATCTCCAAGGACATTTACAACAACTTTAGAGGAAGTATTCACAAATTCACATTTAAATGGCGGAGTAAACATTGATGGGGAAACACGTACTGATCTTAGATTAGCTGTGGCTTTAATCTCAACATCAATTACAGACCTGGAAGAAGAGCTGACAGGTCTTAACAGGAAAAGCAAAACTATTTGATTAACAATGCTAAAATACACAAAGAAAAAGCAAAATATATGACAAACTATGATAAAGATAATAGAAAGCATTGAGATAGAAGGTCGAAAGTTAGAGAGAGTGAGTAGGTAAAAGTACTTGGGACGAACTTTGAAAATGCAAGACACCACGAAAGAAGAAGAATTGTTAAGAGTAAAAGCAGGATTTATTAATTTGGGAATATACAAAGATATGTTGATGGATACAAAATATACCCATGTCACTAAGAAGATTGTTTAATCAATGTATTTTAACAACATTGATATATGGATCAGAAACATGGTGATTGACAAAAAAAGATCTAGAACATAAGCTTTTTACAACTCAACGAGCTATGGAGAGACAATTTTTGCATTTATCTCTGAGAAACAAAATCAATCACAAAGTCATAAGACAGAAAACAAAGGTTAAAGACATTATTGAGAAAGTAAGAGAATCAAAATGGATTATGGGCTGGGCATGTAGCAAGACTTCAGGACAATAGATGAACACATCGTTTAACAGAATGGCAACCAAGGAAGGGAAAGAGAAGAAGAGGAATACAAACAAATAGATGAAGAGATGAACTAACATCATACATGGGAACGGCCGCGTGGCCCAGGATAGCTAGAGACAGAAGAGAAGGATTGTGTCATAAGGAGGGCTTTGTCCAACGACTGGATAACTATGGTCGTCTCCATATTGCTTCACACATGTAATATTCCGCCGGATAAAACAACGCACGTCGCCTGACAAGGAACGGAAAATTAATGCATACGAACGGAGACGAACGAATTGAAAATATATATGTATATTGTATAAAAAAAACATAACTGCTTATTTATATAATATCTTTGATAATCAATATGTATATCATTTTGTTGTGATTAGATTGGCTGTGCGGCTTATTGATTGTTGCTAAATAATTATTGTTTGTGTAATGTCAACTGAGGTACTAGAATAGTAAGTGTTATGATTATTAGGGGTTAGTAGAATATGAGTGGACAATGAAGTTTAAACAATGAACAATTCATTATTCTACCTGCGGTTATAATTTGTATTTTTGTTGTTCTTCTGCGTTATTAAGCCAATTTCAGAATTATAGATTAGTCATTCGACAATACATTTTGTAATGTTATGCTACGGTATATGTCACAATTTTAAATTAGTGTTCAATTATATAACCAACCTTATACAGCATATTCCTATGCTTTAATTCGATTCATATTTCAAGGACTATGACTTGTGTAGTTTGAAAAATCCATAAAGTTTTCAAATTAATTTACATTTTATACCCATACAAATCGAATTAGAATAACAAACATAGACATGTGAAAACGAACAACGATGGTAAACAAGACTTTGTTTGATCATAATTGTGTTTTTTGTTTGTGTTTACACATTATTGTTTGAACTTTTTCGCAGTACAGTCAAATTGTTAAGCGATGCTGATTTTGTTAAATTTTCCGTGTACTTAAATTGGTCATTTTGTATAACTTAGGACCTTATGACATATATTTCATTGTATGGGGCGCTTTTTAAACAAGCTTCCAGATTTATCAAGTGATCCCTAATACATGCTATACTGTATTATATCATGTATTTCATATTGTGATACAATAAATTTAATTGAATTGTTCCAAATGTGTATTACACTATAGAGTGAAATTATGTTCCGAATAAAGATCGAGAACAGATATTATATACTTGAATAGTGCATGAGTGATACTCAAAAACCGTTTATAAACGCCTCATTGATAAAGGCATTTTCTTGACTTCTCCCTCGAAGAGACATGAAGTTAGTCCCCGTGTTCACACACAAATTTTTCAGCCCTTAATCATGACTAAAGAATCAGCAGCTGACTATAGAATTAGCTTTTCATTAAAAATTCCTATGGCAAGCCCTTTGTGTAAAAACTAGATAAACCATGTTTTTCTCAGATACACTCAGTTTTTCTCAGATAAACTCAGTTAATCTCCAGATAAACACAGTTTATCAGAAAACTCAGTTTATCAGTTGATAAACTGAGTTCATCAGTTGATAAACTGAGTTTGTCTGATAATGTGTTTATATGGCAAGCCCTTTGCGTAACAAATAGATAAACCCTGTTTTTCTCAGATAAACTCATTTTATCACCAGATAGACAGAGTCTATCAACTGATAAACTGAGTTTTTCTGGTAAACTGTGTTTATCTGGAGATAAACTGAGTTTATCTGAGAAAAACTGAGTTTATCTGAGAAAACAGAGTGTATCTAGTTTTTACACAAAGGGCTTGCCATTAGTCATGATTCTTTAGTCATGATTAAAGGGATGAAAATTTGTTGTTTGTGTACACGCTGGAAGACGATACGTATTAAAAGGCCCAGTCCCATACTGACGATTTTCACGGCGAATCGCAACGATTTGACATTCGTCGAGAAAATCGCTTATGTCGTGTTGTATCGTGTTACATCGTATCGGTTCTTCCCCCAAACCGTTGCGCATCGTGAAGAAAATCGTGAAAGCGGAGCCAAAATCGCCGTCTTCAACTGTTCAAAACAATCGCCACGCCACGACGATTTTCACCAAAAATCATTGTATTTACCGTTGCATATTCGTGTCAAGTCGTTCCACATCGTTGCAATTCGTTGCGACTCGTATCGCTTCGTTGTGAAGATCGCCGCTTTCCGTTTTTGAACTGACCATGGGCGTAGAGACATACGTAATACCTATTCATCACGAGCGGGGGGGGGGGGGGGGGTGAATGAATAGATCACCCCCCCCCCTATTGAATGCTATCAATGACAGATCTACGCCCGTGGAACTGACTCAAGCATGTCCGATTGTTCATATTGTGCACTGCCCGATTGTTCCATAAAAAGAGTGTGAGGAAATCGTTGCGACATGGCGATAGTTTTGAACCGGTTCAAAACATTCGTTGTGCTAACACGATTCATGGCGCTCTTCGCGATGCGCAACGGTTCGAAGAACGAATAACAACGACACGCAACGAACAACAACGACTCGTTGACGACTCAAGCGATTTTCTCCACGAATGATAATTCGTTGCGAGTCACCGTAAAAATCGCCACTATGGGACCACAACTTTTTTTCTGCCAGGACTTTTCTACCGCAATGGTTAAAGACAAAAGAAGGACGAACTGACTCGTCGAACAACGACGAAGAACGAATATTCGTCTTGAATCGCCATACAATTATTCCCAATTCGTTGTTAAATCGTGGCTAAATCGAGTCGATTCGCTCTAGTAAATCGTTGCGAGTCGTTGCGAGTCGCCGTGAAAATCGTCAGTATGGGACTGGGCCTTTACTAGGTTAATAAGTTAATAGGGTACAGCACACATACGGTCAAACAAAGAACAAGAGCTCAAAATTGTAATTTTTATTGCGAAATCGAAGAAGAAAATTAAAGCGAAATTTACTTAGCATGTTATTGTGACCTGCGAAACTGGTCCGCGGGTATTAGAATAAATTAATCAATAAATCATATCAAAACCTAACAAATCTATCCCTGGTTCATTTACTAGAAGACTTTATGGAAAGGAAAACACTGAAGACAATAACTTAACTTTAAACTCTTTATTAAATTCCAAATATAAAACACCAAAACATCAACGAAAACTAAAAGAGAAAACCCAAAAGCCAAAACGATAAAAACTAAAACTTTATCTTGAAACCAAGAACTAACGACTAAGACCTAAAACGGAAACTAAAAGCTAAAACTCGAAACCGAAAACCTTAAACGGAAACCTTAAAAAGCAAACTAAAACCTGACACAACACAGTTTTATACAGATTACAGCGTAACCATCAACACCTGTGAAACAAAAGAACAAAAACATATAATGAATCAACACATTTAACTAAATCAAAGTGTCGATTACATCCCGCAACTACATACATGTGCAATATGAAACAATTACCAAATAACTAAGTAAACTTTAATTACAAACACTTTATAACCGTGATAACTAAGATGATTCAGAACAAATATCTACTCGCATTCACTGTCAACTCTCACAATAATACTACGTTGAAAGCTAAACTATATTATGAACTTAAATGAAGAGTAATCTCACTGTAAAACTATTATTATAACAAGATTAGTGCGATATACATATACAAATCAAGAAGAATCTCGCTGAACATGGCGATCTGTCACTGATAATAGAATTGAACACCTACATATTCATTTGATATAGACTCCAACATATTAAATAAGAAGCTCACACTCTCTTACACCTAATGTACATAATCAAATACAAGCTTATATAAAATATATAGTATTCACCTTATTATCAGCAATGCAAGGACAGCTTCCACCAGCACTACACTAACAAAATGGCTTTCGGGTCCACCGGTCCAGGATCCAACTTCACAACACGGTTACTTTTACAAGGAATGATATTAGCTTTCTAACACCTCATATTTATACCTTTTCTCTAAAAGCAAGATTCAAGTTGTTAGTAAACACCAAACAAACTTGATGTAACTAAGAAAGATGACATAAAAGAAGAGGATATAACGCAGAACAAAGAGGGCATTGAACTTGTCCTGAGTTGGGCTTGGGGCTGGGGGAGTGTTTGAATAGGGCTGCCCAGCAGCTTAATACAAGGCGGGTTTTATGGGGGACATGAATAGGGGCGATGCAGGGAGGATCAATAGAGGGGTGGGTATGAATGAAAAGGGTAGACTCATAAACTGACCAACTTGGCTTTCTTCTATATTGCCTACCAACATTATACTGAGTACAGAACTAAAATGATATAACATTACGATAAAATATTACAGAAATATATATTCAAGTGTTCCATCCTATAAATATATATTACGGTACAAAATTACCACGACATTCACCACTAGTTTAAACATTGTTGTCCTCAACAATGAAAAGAATATAAATATAATCGGAATGTAAAAATTGACCATGACATTCACCACTAGTTTGAATATTGTTGTCCTCAACAATAAAAAGAATCTAAATGTAATCTGAATGTAAAAATTGACATAACATTCACCACTAGTTTGAATATTGGTGTCCTCAACAATACATTACAGTCCAATATATATGACAAATTAACTATTATTCTACAGTCCAAACCGATCAGGGGCCTTACGTCGCCTTTTGGGGTATTGAGTTCTCTGGGGCTTGGGACGGGGTGTAGAGTCGGCTTCAGAAAGGGACATATCGGGACTGAGGATGTCATTGGAAACCGTCTCCTCAACTTCACTAACCGCGTCCTCTTCCTCGCTGGAGGCATCATAGCCATCCGTGAGGAATGTGCACGCAGTCAGCATATTCCTGTGAATAGTGCGCTCGATACCGTTGTCGTCCCTACGTACAACATACACAGCCTGACCCTTGACCTTATTGATAACGGTGTAGGGATGCTCCTCCCACCTATCCGCGATCTTCCTCCTACCCCGAAGGTTCTTGTTTGCGACAAGTACTTTGTCGCCTACCTTAAAGTCTATCCCCTTGGACTTCCGGTCATATGCCCTTTTCTGCTTTGTCCTTGCCTGGTCAGCTGCAGTATTAGCAGCGCGGAACGCATCCTCCAGGCCTTCTCTGACTTGCTGGACGTACTCGGCTTGTCCTTGGGTCGCATCCCTGTCCGCATCCATGTCCAGCACCAAGTTTGCTGGGGTCCTTGGTTCTCTCATAAACATGAGGTAGTGAGGCGTGAATCCAGTCGAAGAGTGGCATGTTGCGTTGTATGCGAAGGTCATGGCGGATACATGGTCTTTCCATCGCGGTTTCTGTTCGGGTAGTAGTGTCCCCAACATGTCGAGCAGGGTTCTATTGAACCTCTCCGTCATACCATTACCCTGGGGGTGATAGGATGTGGTCCTGCTTTTGTCGACGCCCAGCAGACTGCACAGCTCTTTGATGACGGCGGCATCAAAAGATCTACCCTGGTCGCTGTGAATCCTCTCAGGGATTCCATAGTGCACAGCATAATTCTGCCACAGGGCTCTAGCGACGGTCAGGGCAGTCTGGTCTCTGGTCGGGTATGCTTGGGCGTGACGGGTGAAGTGGTCGGTGATCACTAGGATATTTTCGATCCCACCCATAGACGATTCGAGGGACAGGAAATCAAGACATACCAGTTCGAGGGGGCGGGTCGACCTGATGCTCTCTAGTGGGGCCCTGGCATGTGGGTCTGGTGTCTTCCGCAGGGTGCACCGCTTGCATCGCTGTACATATGATCGCACCTCGGCAGCTATACCTGGCCAGAAGCAGCGGGATTGTAGGAGATGAAGAGTCCGTTCATAACCTGGATGTCCCATCTCGTCGTGAATGCTGCGAAGAAGTTGATTCCGCTGTTTCCTTGGGAGAACAGGTACAGCTGACTTACTATCTTTAGCTCGGTACAACAGCATCCCGTCCTTCAGCTCGAGGTGCTCCCATTTCCCAAGTAGTCTCCTTACTAGTCGCGTCTCTTTGCGGCTCTGCCGTCGGCTAGGCCTCTGTCCCTGGGATATCCATTCAGCTACCTTTCGCAGAGCTTCATGTGCTTCCTGTGCTGCTATTACATCTTGGGCGCCAATTCTTGCTTCAAGTTTAGTCGACCCCTGACCCACCGTTTGCTCTGACGTTGAAGCATGAGTCGCCATGTTGAACGCAGCGGCTTGGTGAGATGGTGACTCGGACTGGGGGTTAGGTTGTTTTACTCGCTTATGATGCTTGCCGTGGACTGCCTCATCAAAGATCACCTTGACATCTTCGCTCGCGAGTCTCGATAAGCTGTCAGCGTTGTCATTTGTCTTCCCAGGCCTGTACTTGATGTCCATGCCGCAGTGAGATAAGTCATTCACCCAGCGTTGACCGTGCGCGTCCAGCTTAGCACTGCTAAGCACATATGTCAGTGGATTGCTGTCTGTGACTACCGTGACCCTACGCCCGTAGATGTAGTCACGGAACTTTGTCGTAGCTGCCCAATGAAGCGCCTTGAACTCTAGCTTGTGAGCTGGATAGCGAGCCTCTCCAACGGTAAGGGAACGGCTTGCATACGCCACCACCCGCTCGCGGCCATCTTGCACCTGGGCAAGAACAGCTCCCAAGCCATCACCTGATGCGTCCGTTTGGAGGATGAAGGGCAGGGTGAAGTCTGGGTAGGCTAGGACCGGTGTATTCAGCATCAAATTCCGGAGTGTGTCGAATGATGACTGGCAGTCCTTATCCCAAAGAAACGGGGTAGATGGTGGTTTCTTGGCGTTTCCTTTCCTACCGCCAATCAGCTTGAAGAGTGGCCTCGCTATCTTGGCATAATCCTTCATGAAGCGCCGATAGTAACCAGTGAAGCCAAGAAACCTCCTCACCTCCTTCTTTGTCCTTGGAATAGGCCAGTCGTGGACAGCCTCCGTCTTTTCTGGATCCGTCGCAACTCCCTCCGCTGATACCACGTGACCCAGGTATTTTACCTCCTTTCGAAGTATGTTGCACTTGGACGGTTTCAGCTTAAGTCCATGTTCGCGAAGTCGGGCGAAGACACGCTCCAATCTGGTGAGATGCTCCTCCAGCGTAGAACTGAAGATGATGATATCATCTAAGTAGATGAGCAGCTCACTCAGATTCATGTCTCCGAACACAGTAGTCATCAGCCGTTGAAACGTCGCTGGGGCATTCATCAATCCGAACGGCATCCGGGTGTACTCAAACAGGCCCATGGGAGTTGTAAACGCCGTCTTCAGTTGGTCATCCTTCGCCATCTGCACCTGTAAATATCCGGCCATAAGGTCGAGGCTAGTGAAGTACTTTGCCTTCCCTAATGCGTCGAGGGACTCGTCGATGCGGGGGAGGGGGAAAGCATCTCTTTCCGTACGAGAATTCAGATTCCTATAATCAACGCATAGGCGGATCTTCCCGTCCTTCTTCCGAACGACCACGATGGGGGATGCAAATGGACTTTTACTGGGTTTAATGATGCCGGCTGACTGCAGCTCCTGGAGATGATCCCTAACTTCGTGGAAATCAGACGGTGAGATCCGTCTATAGGGCATTCGGAATGGGGTGGGGTCGACGAGGGGGATATCGTGTACGATGGTATCTGTGCAGCCAAAATCTTCTGGTCCCTTGGAGAAAACATCTGCATTTCGTTGAAGTACCTCACGTAGCAACCTCGATTCTGCCGATGAAAGGCTTTCGGTTGGCAGTTCAAGTCCAGCCACAGGCTCAGCAACGTCCTGTCGCAAAACGTTCACACGTGTAGCAGAATCACCAAGACCTGTATTGTTCTCACCGTGACTTGTAGAGGTGAGTTGTCCGCTGGCGGGGTACAGAGGGTTCGCGACTTCTATCCTACCCAGCGGCCTGTGTCTTCTCAGAAACACTTCGTCGCTGGAAAGGTTGGTTAGCGTTATCTTGACTCGGCCATCGTTGACTTCTGTGAGCGTTGATTCTGTCTTGATGCCCACCAGTTCGTCGTTCTCTTCGACCAGGGCCGTGAAGATCCTTCCACGGGTGAAATTTGGGGCACATGCATCAACGTCTACCTGCTGACCGGGGCGTAGCACTAGTGGTTTCCTCCCTTCATAGCGCACAACTCCTACGTGACCCGAGCGGTCGGCCAGGTCGAGCCCGTCGCTGTTCATAGCCTCAAATGCTACGAAGCAGGGTATCGAAGAAGCCTTCACGAAGTGCATGAACTTCCGCCCGTGCTTGCTGTGGAGCTGGTCCCGAGAGGCGCGGAGAGCATTAGTCCCAAGCAGGCAAGAGATCTTCCCCGTCTTCTGAATCGCTGGGACGACTAAGGCAGGAACAGACTTCAATCCTGTCCCCAGGAACTCGATGTCTAATAGGATGACACCTTCATACGGGACGGCCTGGCCACCAGCACCTTCCAGCTGAATACTGGTCTGCTTAATCTCTCTCTTTCGAAGCACGGGGTGATGTCTCACGTAGTCTGCGGTGATGGTGGTTACCTGTGAGCCTGTATCTAATATCGCGTGGCACTGCTGATTACATATAGTGATAGCCACGCTATTTACTGGACCCACCAACTCTCCACCTCTGGACTGGTCCTCCTCTACTTGGCTCTCGCTCAGCTCAGCTTCCTTAGGGCAGGATTGGTTGAGGGAACCCACAGAATGCCCTCCATCTGTGGGTCGTTCTAGTTTAACGCCTGCTGTGATGGGGCACCTTGCATCTGCCGATGATTAGGGCACGATCTTGAAAAGTGGCCCGGCTGTCCACATGTGTAGCAGACACTAACCTGCGGTCGCCTTCCTCCTCGTCCGGCGCCTATCGCTCTGTCATCATGGGGGCCTCTGGGTTGCTGAAGCGGGCTCTCGAAGGGGCCTCTGGGTCGCTGAAGCTGGCTCTCGAAGGCAGCTATCCTCTGGCGATTCTCCTCCATGGCCCTGTTCACTGAATCCATGGCCATGTTCACCGACTCCATCTGCTGTTGCTGGGTCGTAACCAGCTGATGCATAGCTCGTGTCAGCTCATCGATGGCTCGGTTCTCGGGTGGGGCGGTATGCCTCTGTTCTGCTTGTTTCAGCTCTGCCTGTCGCACCTCCTGTCTGTAGACCTGGGCTGAGTTCTGACGTTCCTCCTCCTCGATGATGCGCAGCTCTCTCCTCAAGTCGCGGAACGTCATCTCCCGAGGCCGCATCGGTGCAAGTCGAGCCTTCACTCCTAGATCCCGTAGACCGTGCATGAACTGGATGCACAGCATGCTGTCACGTGCCACTTGCTCGACCATCGCTGCTCTCTCTCCCCTGTTCTTCGCGACCCGCAGCTTTGCCTCAAGAGCGACAGCATACTCGGTTGCTGTCTCGTTGGAGTGCTGGACCCGTGCGTAGAAACTTGCCATCGGTGAGGTAGTGTAGTCTGCATCGCCATACTCATCCAACAGCTCCCGAAAGGCTGCAGCCGGTGTGAGGCATCGGTCGCTATCCAGCTCCAAGTTCAGGATGAGGTCCCGAGCCCGTCCACCAGTATGTCGAACGATCTCGTTGAACTGCACATGTGGAGGCATTGGACCTTTCGACTCAAGGACATATTTCATGTCCCTGACCCAATCCTCCACCTTAAGTCCTCCTTTGCCGCTGAATGTTGACACTGGCTTCACCTGGTGCGATGTCACGTATCGTGGTCCGCTGCTCAATGCTAGCTCTGCCCTTGATGGCATGGGGTCTAACCCTGCAAGTTGAACAGGGGTAGCTGCCATGTACCGGTCCCACTCGGGTGCTGGCCCGATGGTTGTCGTTCCTGCTCTCAGCGGTGAGCACGTCTCACCTCCGATGGGAGTTGACAAGTTCAGTGGGATGGGCGTCTCCATGTTGATTCCTGTAACCTTGCTATGCTGTGTCAGGCTTATCATATTAAAAATATTCCCTTTTTGGCCTATTCAATTTATTCAAGTTTTCCCAATTTGGTGAGTTATTATTTTAATTTACAACAGTGTTTCTTTTCAGTCTTCCCGGGTTTCGGCACCAAAATTATGTGACCTGCGAAACTGGTCCGCGGGTATTAGAATAAATTAATCAATAAATCATATCAAAACCTAACAAATCTATCCCTGGTTCATTTACTAGAAGACTTTATGGAAAGGAAAACACTGAAGACAATAACTTAACTTTAAACTCTTTATTAAATTCCAAATATAAAACACCAAAACATCAACGAAAACTAAAAGAGAAAACCCAAAAGCCAAAACGATAAAAACTAAAACTTTATCTTGAAACCAAGAACTAACGACTAAGACCTAAAACGGAAACTAAAAGCTAAAACTCGAAACCGAAAACCTTAAACGGAAACCTTAAAAAGCAAACTAAAACCTGACACAACACAGTTTTATACAGATTACAGCGTAACCATCAACACCTGTGAAACAAAAGAACAAAAACATATAATGAATCAACACATTTAACTAAATCAAAGTGTCGATTACATCCCGCAACTACATACATGTGCAATATGAAACAATTACCAAATAACTAAGTAAACTTTAATTACAAACACTTTATAACCGTGATAACTAAGATGATTCAGAACAAATATCTACTCGCATTCACTGTCAACTCTCACAATAATACTACGTTGAAAGCTAAACTATATTATGAACTTAAATGAAGAGTAATCTCACTGTAAAACTATTATTATAACAAGATTAGTGCGATATACATATACAAATCAAGAAGAATCTCGCTGAACATGGCGATCTGTCACTGATAATAGAATTGAACACCTACATATTCATTTGATATAGACTCCAACATATTAAATAAGAAGCTCACACTCTCTTACACCTAATGTACATAATCAAATACAAGCTTATATAAAATATATAGTATTCACCTTATTATCAGCAATGCAAGGACAGCTTCCACCAGCACTACACTAACAAAATGGCTTTCGGGTCCACCGGTCCAGGATCCAACTTCACAACACGGTTACTTTTACAAGGAATGATATTAGCTTTCTAACACCTCATATTTATACCTTTTCTCTAAAAGCAAGATTCAAGTTGTTAGTAAACACCAAACAAACTTGATGTAACTAAGAAAGATGACATAAAAGAAGAGGATATAACGCAGAACAAAGAGGGCATTGAACTTGTCCTGAGTTGGGCTTGGGGCTGGGGGAGTGTTTGAATAGGGCTGCCCAGCAGCTTAATACAAGGCGGGTTTTATGGGGGACATGAATAGGGGCGATGCAGGGAGGATCAATAGAGGGGTGGGTATGAATGAAAAGGGTAGACTCATAAACTGACCAACTTGGCTTTCTTCTATATTGCCTACCAACATTATACTGAGTACAGAACTAAAATGATATAACATTACGATAAAATATTACAGAAATATATATTCAAGTGTTCCATCCTATAAATATATATTACGGTACAAAATTACCACGACATTATCATGGTTACTGGAATATTTTTTTTTTATTTTAACATTTACATTATTCATATAATTATTATTTGATTTTTGTATTTGAATTGGATTTATTTCTGCACAAAGTTTTTAAAAATTGTATACAACATAATAACATGGGACAATACAAATGAATAGATTTTAGATGAAAACAGCAAATATACTAAATAATTAAACATGCAAAATTACCTTATCATATAATTTCGAATGTGTATAAAGCAGAAGTACAAAGAACTACCCAAAACAAATACAATTAACAAGTACACTGTTGGTCATAAAGATGGAATATTTTTGTTTTTAGATCCAACTTCATTCTTTACCCTGTTTTTTGCGCCTAAAGAATTATTTTAGACTAAAAATAATAATTATATAATGTTTCCAAAGTACCAATGTACAATAAATGGTTGCATGAATATTTTTTTTTTAGATCCAACTTCATTCTCTTTCCTGTTTTTTGCGCCTAAACAATTATTTTAGACGAAAAATAATAATTATATAATGTTTCCAAAGTACCAATGTACAATAAATGGTTGCATAAATTTGCATCAATTGATTTAGCCTTTTGTTTTGAGCTTTGAAAGGCGGGACCTTTGATGATTGACCCCTTTCCCTCTCCAAAGCGTATGTCCACCAAGTCATCATTATGTGTTATTTCTCAGAGTTGGCTGTACAATTTTCAACCAAAATTGGCACAGAGGCTCTCTAGGCCATACTTCGTCCAACGCCATAAGCTACACGCCAAACTGATGCCAAATTTAGGGTCCAGAATCGGCAGCTGATTGACATGTGATTGACAATTCATTGGCTTACGTCATCTACAGAATTTAGTTCATTAGTCCATTCTTTAGATGACGTCACATTTTGGCGATTTAAAAGGGACGTTCCCAGGACAGTTATATATTTGCTAATTACCCCAAAATTGATTGATTTCATGGGAAATGACTGCCAAATTCTTTTTCTTGAGGAAAAATTACGTATAGAGAGCCTAATTGTGAAAATTAGGCCATCTAGACGCTGTAGTTCCTTTAAGTGATAGTACAGTTTAGTTTAAAAGACGCTTATAGCAACTTTGGTTAAATTGGAAACAGAGATTGATACTTGAGAGGTCACATGGTTTTCACAATCAAATAAACTTTGTTTTATCAACATCGATTCAGAAACGCTTGAAATATTCATGTATAATTGGGATAATTGATGTGTGTTCCATATTGTCTGTATAACGAACAAATATATATTTTTTTAATACAGCTTAAACTTGTTTGTAATAAAGCATAATGTTTTGTAATTATTTTTTTGGTAATCTTCCTATTAAATCCTTATTTAAAAGAAAACATCTCATTCACAGTTTGTTCTAATAAATGATATATACTCGGTGTCTGGAGGATGTCCTCGTGTATAATTGACTGTTATTTGAATGAAAATAGTTTTCTACCTTAATCATCAAGATGCCTTTCTACCATGAAGCATGAATAAATGATATGTAACTATTTTTGTAGTCACTTAATTCAATTTTATCTAAGCTGTACTTTCCCACAACAAATTATATATATAATATACATATCGCTTTTAATCGTTTCAATACCGGTATTCATTGGGTTAGTTATGCTGCGTTCATTACTTACTTACAACCACCACCATTAGTGACACTACAACCTCAAACATGTAAAATAAAATGTTATAAAAGAAAATGTATAATTCCGTGCATAAGCTCGTTTATGATGTTCATCATCTAATACTACCACCACCACTATACACAAACAAGAACACCATCATCGTCATCACAATCACACGCTTTACCCCATTCTTTTTTGGATTATCTCAAACTTGACCTAAAGTCTTCACTTCCGGTGTCATTTCCAGACGTCACGGCTAGGTTGGTATCTCAAACAGCAACAAACATACATTCACTATTCTGAAACACAATCGCATGTCTAGGAAGACGACGAAGAAATTTTAAAGCGAGTCGCGGGTTAGGAAGACGAGTCTGAAGCGACTCATTTACGGCTCTGGTTTGAAGAAGAAACCGTTAGGGCGACCGCGCTTGAAGCAGAACGTTTGCCAGGTGTATACAAACAACAGCATAAAGACTTCCACCAGTCAAGCCACTGCCTTCGCACTTCCTCCCGACGCAGGCAGAAGAGGAATAAGACGAAGAAACCTTGAAGCGAGTTGAAGACGAGGAATAGGAGATTGAAGAGGAAGCGGGCGCCCCCTATCGCCAGGAAGCCGAAGACCCAAGTCAGGCCGAGGAGGATAGAGATGGCAAAGGCATTCAGAATGCGGCGCCATCCCTCGCGCCTCGATGTAGTAGATGCCGGTTGATGAGAGGTGACAGGTTGTCTGCAGGTCATGTTTTTCATCGCCAAGCCGAACATGACGAAGTTGAAGACGAGGACTAGACCAATGGGGAGTAGGATGCCACCAAACATGGCTGGTCCTGGCTTAAGGAAACAGCTGCGAGAAAAGAAGAACATAATACAAACGTATTTATACCTAGCTGATGTTTTAAAACAAAGGTTTATCATACAAATTGCAATGAAGAATAATTATATCATTATGATGTATGCACATCGAAATGTCTAACTATTTTTTCACAAAATACAAAGAAAACAGTGGTCTAATTTGCATAATTAATGACATGCACTCACTGGTCTAAACACTACAGGGTGATTTAACACATTATAACCACATTATAACAAATGACTTTATTGCTTAATGGAAACAATGGAATAGCTAATTAAAAGAAATACATGTTATCGGTAAATATTTCCATGAGCCACGCAAAATAACAAATACAAATAACTTGTATTATTTAACATACATTTGTATTAAAGAAGCCAAACGTTTTGTCTTAGCAATGCCCCAATTCAGTAATAATGCAAAAACATGAACTTACTAATTATTATTTTCAAAATCACCACCAAGATACAGTGACCAGTCAATACCAGCTGTGATCCCGCAAACAATGATCGGTGTACCTGTTTGGAAAATGAATTTACACAAATTAACATATTCGGTAAAGAATAACCGTCAAAGTTACAGGTCAATCAATGAATGTAGATCACATGAGTCATATAGTATCACACTCAAGGATTAAAACGTTTGAGAAAGTCAATCTAGGAAATGAACATTAATTTATTATAGTACATGTACTAAATTGTTTCTAAATATTCGATTAGTGATCCATAAATAACTTCATAAGATTTTTCCCAAAGTGACATTTGGGACTTCAGTCTAAATACTGAATGATGTGAGAATGTTTCATTAAAAAATGCGGTTTACTACGTGAAAAGTGAAATGCATGTCAAATTAAAATCACCTACTGCATGTACTGCCTTCACTTTTTACTACAATCCGGAACGCTGACGTTTTAAAAGATGCGCAAGACACGAAAGAAAAAAATGGTCACGAAGCGGCGGCGCGCAATCAGAAAATTCGCGAATGGCCCATGTAATTATAAATATTTACATAATTAGGGAGAAATTTGAGGGAAAAAACGAAACTTATTTCTTTCTTCCATTACCATAATCCAAACAACAAGGAACAAGGAAATGTAAAATGTTTCGTTGAATTTGACAAAGTTAATTAATTGATCACTTTTTTTTAAAAGGTCACACTCCATATTCAAACACCAGACTTACCCCAGGCGGCAATGCAGGCCTTGAGCATGAACTGCGATACGGTCGCGTTGAAGACCTTCACGAACAGGAGATAGACGTTGACCGCCTCGACGAGCATCCAGAACACGGAAGCGAGCAGGAAGTAGTGAATGAGCACACCGACGACCAAGCAACCCACAGTCGGATGTCGACGTTCGATGCCGATGACGAAGACGAGATAAAGACCGAGTAATGCACAGCACAGGTTCATGAGGATTCGCTGCGGCTGCTTCGATCGAATATTTCTGGATGATCAAATTCGAACCGTTAATTTTGATTTGATATCAAATGATTATATTATAAAATTGCTTACTATAAAAAGCAATATCACATTATTGGAGTGCCTTTGTGGACGTTTTCTGGTAAAGGTAACCAAACGAGTAAGATACATATACATGAGATATGAACAATGTTAACATATCAGACATGAAATAATAAATTAAAGTACAATTTGGAACATTTCAGTTCACCAATTAAACAAAACATCCATAATTGAATAATAATAAAAGGTTTATATTTATATATATACTCCGCAAAAAAAGAAACTGGACACTTGTATGAGACCAAATATTTCGTATTGATTAACGATAAAATATATGATATTGTATATCAAATTAAAGATAAAATTACCCTCTTCAATATTCACATGAAGTCCAGATGAAATCATTCATGCATGACTTGTCACGGTCAATTAACCACACCAAGGTCTGTTTTCAAAAATAGCAAAAATGGAACATCCACTCAACCATATAAATGTTGATAAGCATAATGTAAAACGCTATATTCATGAGATGGCATAATTTTTCATTACAAATGGGATCTTTTCTATCTTCATCTCAATAAAAAGTATGAATGAAGACAAATTGTGAACGTTATAGGTGTTATTTTCATCCAAAAGTAACAAAATGGGGAATTCCATGGCAAAGCTTTATTAGTCAAAACCACAGTTTGTGCCCTTATTTCAGCATAAAAATGGTATAAATTCTTCTCAAGAATTATACCGTAGTCCAAAGATCTTCAAAAGCTGAAGTCACCCTTGGTCAAACAGTTGGGCAGTCTTTAACATTACATTTCTCTAGGTAAATATGGTTAAAATTGCAGGGGACACATAAAATAGACAAGCGTCATGCCTGTAATACAGAATAGTATGTTAGTGCTCTCATAACCTGGCCCTGTTTTATCGACAAAACTGTATTTCCAGAGTTTGTTCATAACAATTAAGTTGAATAATGTCATAATTTACTTGCCCCGCTCATCTTGTTTTAAGTGAAACGCTTACTATCACTTCAGTCGAATGGTGTGGTCCTCCATTGTTTTGCTATTTTTGAAAACAGACCTTGCTAGAGTTAATTGACCATGGCATTTCATGCATGAACGATTACACCTTTAAATTATACCCTGCATGTAGCGGACTAAATTCCCTTTAATTTGATATATGATCATGTACACTTTATCGTACATTAATATGAAATATTTCAACTTATACAAGTGTCCAGTTTCTTTTTTTGCGGAGTATAGTTCGCTATTAGTTACTTGTCCCTGTAATTGATGCGATTCTTGACGAAAATATACTATAAAAACAATAGTTTAATAACTTACTTCATGTAGGCGTATGTGACGAGCGTGATTACCAGGGAGACAATGGAGACAACGCATCCAACGAGACTCAAGATATCAAGAACATTCACATCGATGTCACCTGATATATCCTGTCAAGTGACCGAAATTATTTTAGGTTAAAGGGGTAGTACAGTTTTGGTAAGGTTGAACTTTAGTAACCAAACCTGGACAGTAACATAATAAACTAATAGTTATAATTCCACCATGCTCGAAAGGTATACAAAATTACAAACGACTAAGTAAAAAGCCCGTTATGATACAAAAAGAGTCTTTGAAACACAAGAGGGCGTTTTCTTAAAAGGGAATTGGTTTCAACAATTTTTCATACAAAATTATGCATGTGATGTTTTATTGAAATAATGATTAAATAGAGAGATCATCAACAACTATTTAAAAAACGCTTTTGACAATTTTTGAAAAAGTGCAAGCATTCTTTACATTTTTTGAAAAAATCATCTAATTATTTGGGCCCCAAATAATTATAAGATCAGATATATTTTTTAATATTTCCGAGCCGTTTCTGGGTCGATTTTGACCAAATAAAGTTTATTCTGCCATTAAAATTGCATGTTCTTTCAAATTCGACACTCATTTTTTCATTACCTCACAAACAAATTGTGATGTGCATCGCCCTCTCTACCAAAACTAAACTACCCCTTAAAAGGTGCACCTGTAAAGTGTCAGATATTGCCCAAAATGACATTTGAGACTTCCATCATGTACCAAAATCATTGTAAGATATGTCCAAGTGATGTGTGAAAGTTTCATTGAAAAGGAACAATGCTTTCCTGGTTAAAAAGGGCAAAAATATGCGTCAGCTTTTACTGCGAATTACTGTATAACGTCTATGAGTTTCATGACCGTTCATTAACGCTTGATCTGTATGATAGATATCGTCATACTAAGGAGAATTTGAAACAAAATCTTACCCTATTTTATTCTTACCATAAAGCTAAAGAACACAGTAGAAGAGAAACGAAAAAGCTCCAAGTAATTTTCGTGGAGTTACACACTTTACAGGCATACCTTTAACATTTAAGCAATTATGTCCTATGAATCCTTTAATTTAGTAGTGTTTTTTTACGCATTAACGGTCATCAAATACATCATTTACATTTGTGTTGACATAGTATACGTATGATCAGTTATTGCATGTAATATTAAAGTTTCTTGTTAACGGCCCTGCTGCCAAAAAAAGCTTCAGGCTGAAAGCGTGCCAATTTTACCAATTGAATATCAGTAAAGGGATACCCACATCGGGAAGCTTTTGGGGGGTCCAGGGGACGGAGCCCCCGGAAGCTTTGGGTTTGTTATATCCAGATATAACGAGTTTGTGTATGTAAATATACACCTAACTATTCTTTAGTCAGTTAGCTTTTGATTTAGCTGCTTAGAAATTGGAAGATGATTAAGTGCACATTGCAAGCATCATGTTATGAGGAGGGCCATGTCCAAGTATGGATAAACTTAGCCTGAGAGATACAGATTGCAATCATCATGATGGAACCCTGAATAGAATAAGTCAAGGGATACCCGCATTGGGAAGCTTATTGGGGGTCCAGGGGGCGGAGCCCTCGGAAGCTTTGGGATTTGTAATATCGAGAAATGAAGATGTTGTCTATATTTTGTTAATATGAAATACAGTTAACTATTAAAAAGTTAGCTCAAGTTTAGTGAGCGAAGCGCCGACGCACAGTTGGCCAGAATCGCATGAAAGTGTGCCAAGAGAGATGTCTTGAATAAAAACTATTCAATGAGTACATGGCCGGGACTGGGTCAAAAAACCTTAATGGTGGTTCCAGGGGGCGCAGCCCCCGGAATATTTAGATTTGGGCAGTTTAGCACTATCAAAAATTGGTTTAAAGAAGGCTATAGTAACAACTTTCACATTATGAATGAGAGGGGGCAATGCTCCTTAATGTTATTTAATTGTTTAACCCCAAATACGGCGGGGGGGGGGGGGGGGAGGGGTAATAATACAGGCCACCCCCCCACCTGTAATATTGGGGGATATATTTCCCCCCCCCCCCCCCCGTGATCGACGCCCATGACACACACATACAGTCAAACCTGTGTAAGGTGACCACAAAATGGAAACAAGAAAAGTGGCCACTATACACATGTTCATACCACAGTGGTATTTTGCAGGGATCATTGTTTTTGGCTATAGACAGATGGTCACTAAGACAGGTTTGCCGGTCTGTATTGCTTGAGATCGCTCTGAATTTTAATATTTGCAGTTTTAACAGCGATATTTTATATAATGCATCCTCAGTTTGTAGATAATAAATGCAGAAATAATGTGCTTGAAGAAAAAATGCAAATACGTACAAGAAGTACTGCAAAGCTGGTGAGGTGATCACACAGACATCGAGTTATGTCCTTTTCGGGTCCATCCTCTCGTCGACATCCCTCTGACGACCAGCGACCTCCGTGGTCGCTCTTCTCCCAGAAAACGCAGTTTCTGTTGTCAAGGAAATCGGGTGTAGTGCTCTGGAGTTGGTGATTGGTCAAAGAAATGCAACTGGTTAGTATTTCGATCGCAATGACACATTAATGCACATTGTAAATAAAGACGGTCTCCGACTTTGTAGTTATGTGTAATGTCTATAGTGGCCAAGTCTCACTCCTCGACGCCGTAGTAATCACACTTGATATCGGTAAAACAAAAGTTAGCCAGAAAGTATATCTGCGCCTCGCACAGTAAATCGGAAGATGAACAGTAGCTCTAAAAGCTTTCACTATCTTCAATTGTATGCAAAGTGTGCGCGCCTACGTTCATATTTATATGCAGTACTCGCTTGCGCTATGAGTCTTTTTCATGGGTGTTTGATAATCGTTTGGAAAATCCTAAAAATTAATTTGGCTTACGTTGAATACGAAGAACGACATTTCCACCTCCATTCCTTCGCCCAGATCTTTGATCTTCGTGCCTTCGATGGTCGCGGATATTACCCTTGTTCCCACAACAGGTTGAACAACATTCGAGATGGGAGAGTATGCTTGTTGGAAGAGCTTACTGGTTTGGTAGATGAAAAAACTGACCGGAAGTGAGCCGTTCACTGATTATTGAAAGTAAACAAAAAAAGTTAATTTTGGTGATAATTTTTGTAGAATATATTTATTTCATATTGGTTATGTATTCAAGATATATGTTGGCAATGAAGTTCCATTCAGGTTCACATATACGAGGACCAGCTTTACAAGAAAGCCCTGCAACATATATAGAGATATAATGTATTCATTGATTACGATTATATGATTAACCAAAATAACTGCTTCATTTCTAAAGCACTTACTGATGGCTACAACTCATTACAGGGTCGGCCCGTGGCTCAGTCACCTTTTCAAGCGCTGGAAGAATGATCATAATATAGAAACGTACTGTTATGTTATTGTTAACGAAAAACAAAATGCTTATATTCTAAAGAGGGATTATAAATTAGTAAATTTGTCATTAATATACTCTTCCGATAACCTGGCTGTTCGTATTGTGCGTGTCATACCAGTGCTTCATACTCCGATCAAGGAGTGGTAACAAAGGGTTATAATGACAAAAATATTGTTTTTTAAATATGAGGAAATAAACACACTGATGATGTAATAAGCCTATTAAAACATTACTGTATCATTACTCTGCAGTTTAGTTTTTCGTGGAAATGACGAGCCAAAAAATAATGAACCTCGTCATTAGTATGTTGGGTTACCAATAGTAACACTGCACATATTTTTGAGGAAATAACCCAATGAGGAAAACATTGCTCTACTAAATGTTAATTGAACATTACCATCCACAAACCAATAATTAACCTGTGACGTTGCTCGGCAGTCTTTGTAGGAGTGCACGAGGCAGGAAGATGGTGGCATCAGCCATCTCCTCAGCGATGCCATCAGCGTCAAAGTACACTACCGTCATGTTCTCGTTCAGCTCGACGTCGATCTGTCTCCTCTCCGTGTTCATCGACGACGAAAGCAAGGCGAACCCGAGGTTCGTCGTGGTCATGTTATTGGACCACGGCAGCTGAAGTGCGATGACCCCTAGGTTTGGTTCAGTGACCGTCAGGTTGTCACCGGCTCCCAGGGTCTGGAAGAGAGTTACCTGGTGTTCCAGGGAGTCCAAGATCAAGGATGTCGTCGCGACGATGTCAGCAGAACGAAGAAATACGTCATCGTCGATGTTGAGAACGTTGTTGGCGATACGTATGACATTCGTTGCCACCTTCAACACCATAAATAAAGAAAATAAGTTCGTCGGGCTGTCTTCAAGGTGCACATATTTTTTTTAAACAAAGGGGGGGGGGGGTTAACCCCCCCCCCCCCCCCCCCGGGTACGCCTATGAATACAGACATAGTATCCTTTTAAATAGTTACGGACAATGGGTCATTAAAGCATTTGGGAAACAGGGTTTGTAAATCATTTAGAAAGATTTCAAATACATGTGCTATGAGTGGCAACATCTCAAACTTGATTTAACTGAGTTGTCATGTTATATACAAATCAATTGCTCTCTGTATTAATTCTATACTTATATGTGGATGGCATTCATTATCGAACACATTTCATAATAAAATCTAACAGTGGGAAACATTAAGTAACTTGAAAAAGAAAATTGCAAATATATTTAATGCAACAAATTTCGCTGCAACAGGTCCCTCTCTTGTCACCCCTGTCTCAGTATCCTTTAGGCTTATATATTATTCGAATTCTCTGTTCATATACTTATCAGCACGTTTCTTGATGATCCTTCCACTCTTCATAATCTATTTCTTATTTTCATGTAAAGATATTATCCATTAATGTTGTGTTAATTTGATATTATCTTGTACATTTATGAAATTGCCTATTTGTATTTACCATTGTTCTTTGTTATGAATTCGGAAATAATCAAATCAAATATAATCAAATCACCCATACCTCTTGAGAGGAACTATTGACACGGACGATGTTCTGCAGTGCTTCTGCTACTGCTTCCAACCCGGTGGTGTCGATTGCTTGGCTCTCAGTGGTTGCAGTGACAACGGCACGTGAGTATGACGTCACATTTTCTTCTGTCACGTTTGACTGTGTGTCGTTTATGATCGTTATACATTTCACTATTATATGACAACATTGACTAGTATGCTCCCTGGGGGCGTTGCATAAAACTTCAAACGCAAAGTTGCGTTTGATTTTCGACACAAGTCACCAAAAATCAAACACATCTTTGTGTTTAAACGCAACTCTGGTGCATAAAGACTTGAGCTTGAAATCAAACGCAACTTTGCATTTGATATGGATCAGGCGCAAAGTTGCGTTGCGTTTGATTTTGCGTTCGATCAAACGCAAAATCAGACGCAACTTTGAGTTTTATGCAACGCCCCCCTGGGGAGTTAAAATGCTGGTACTTTATGACTGTGTGGATACAATAATTGTTTACCATTATGGAAATGACCAAGGATTAAGAATAATGTATTTCAGTTATTAATATGAAATTATATTTTGTTAATGATATTTAATTGTATACGTGTCTATTAATTCATAACACGGAGTCTTATCATCTTAAATAGAAGTGGCATAATTCATGAACATATTTATACAAATTCCATGTTTCTGATTTTGAGAATGTATCTGCAATCTTGCGTTTCTTTCCCCATCGCTCAATGAAACTAATTATTCAGTTTCGAATTAAAATGATTTACTACTAAAATATAAATACCTATACGCAATCACCGCGTCATGGGCAACGGATATGGGCAACGGATATTTATCATTGTTTTCTAAAATAGGTCTAAAAATGGCTCCATATTTCGTTGCATATTTATATACGTGTATGTTCATTTTATTTTTTTTGTCTATATATATATATGTCATTTACCATGAGGGCGATTATATTTTATGTCAAACCCACAATCATCGTGTTTCATGCGAATATTTCACTGATTGCGATAGTGTTCAGAACGCTTGTTACTTTAATATTGTGCTAATTAATACATTGAAGAAAAAACCCTTAATGTCGATTGATTTCGTCAAACTATATAAGGTGTGCCCCGTGCCCCGTGACCCGTGCCCCACCCTAAACTCTTGTATCAAAAAGTCTTGTACTCTTGTATTCTAAACTCGCCACTGTAAAAGGTTCCCTACTATACGTTTTCAATAGTATGATATATAGACACTTACCTTTGCTAAATATTCTAGGACTTCAGTGGCATTCATTTGGCGTGTACCTGGGAATGGAACAGTGATAGAGATAATTAAATAAACAAAGTATTACCCATAGCTAAACGGGGTGAGGGAAGGGGCAGGTCTTTTATAATTTGACAAAAGGAAATCCACAAAAGGGTAACAAAATATGATAAACACATGAGAGTGTACATCATCCCATAAAATAGTGGAGTGCCACCCAATCAGTAAGCCTACACAATACTAACCACCTATGCATGGTTTGTCTATCATTATTTTTTTTTGTAGAAGTACAATTGCATTGTTTAAGACCAAAGTAAGAGATTGCATGAATCAATGTGCATTATGAGTATATGAAGTTTATAATTTGCTAGTGCATTCATTGTATACAATTATAATACAAATTTAAAGTATTGATTCCTTCCGATGATTACGATATTCCAAATAAATCAACTAATTGATCGAATAACATACGTGTGATGAAAATGTCCCTTGGGCCTGGTAGACCCATCTCAATGACGTAGTTATCGCCCCCTGATCGACTCACACCTATGGTGAAATTGTTTCTAGTCTCTGTAAACAGGATATCGTCTTCGGTCCCTTGGAGGACAAGCCTAAATGGTCTGAGTTTACTATATCCGTCGAGCTGGGTTACATGTACGCGACGATCATCGCCGTCAACGGTAACGGATTCGATTCGCACCTCGGCGCACCAGTACACACGGTGCCCTGTTATTAGATGAACAGAGAGGATTATTACTCATATCGTGTAAAGACACATTCAGATTTATGCTGAACCTCAAAATGTTACTTTACCAAATCCTGGACAAAATCACATATTTATGTCTCTCAGAATGTTGTAAATCGACATTTTCTTTAGCACCTACACTGTATTAAAGGGATCTAGTAACTTTGTTGACATGTGCAAAAAGTGATGAATGGTTGATGCAATGTATATTGTTGTTATCTCATATGTCCACAGGGTATTGTGTGAAAATTTCAAGTCAAATGGACATTGTATGGCTAAGTAATGAGCGAAAATGCAAAGTGATATTCAGTAACTCACTGCAATCACTTTGTACACAGAAGAAAAACTCGCCCGGAGTTTTTCTTATCTGAATACTTCAATCATACATATCTTTGTAACGAAAGGGAAATTTGAAAAACCGAAACCTGTCCCGTGATTTTATTGTTAATACGAATACAACAAGGTATAAGGGAACCGCTAGAATTTTATTTTGAGGATTTGGACAATGTTACTAAGTCCCTTTAATGACTCACTATACTACGTAGTAAAATTTCGTCACATATCCTCAACTAATACATGTACGGAAGTTCTGAATACATTTCTTTCTTTTTGAGTCATTTTTTTTACATTGATTTGTATTCATTTATGTTTGATTTATGAAACTCTGTAATCTGGATGATAATATACACAATGTAAAGCGCAAAGAGAATACATTGCAAACTACAACTATGTGCTATACAAATCGAATTGATTATCTTATGATTACTATTCTCCTTTCATACCAAGATTGTCTAAGGTAACTCCAGTAGGAGCGGGCACGTTCTCGTGAACTAGAATCCTCCGGTCGCTCCCGTCCAGGTTTGCTCTCTCAATCCTGTACTGACGCCGGTCCGCCCAAAAGATGTAACTAAATTTATAACAATATAATAAATAACGAATGCGGATTGAAAGGGAAGCCAAACCTGGAATTTATGTTCTAAATATTACTGATAATTGCATGATCATAGGCGTACCCAGGTGCGGAGGAGGCGGGGTCGACCCCCACCCCCCCCCCCCCGTTGACCCCAAAGTGACTGTTTTGAGGGTTTTGAACCCCCCCCCCCCCTTTCAACAAGCGTCAAGATACTGAAATGAAGACGCCATATTAGTAATAGTAGTAATACATATTAGTAGTAGTACCATTCTCATTATTATCACTACTATTATACTTACGAATATAGCTCTGAAACTGCAATATCATAGGGCCAGCCTTCGCTGACGTTGAACAGTACTCTTCGATCTGACCCGTCGAGGTTTGCCGATTCTATCTTGTGTAATGTATAATAATCAGTCCAATAGATTCGACCCCGCAGCGTGTCGATGGCTATACCGCTCGGCTCTAGCAATAAATGAACAGAAAAATGTTAACCCGTTCGCCTGTATTCATAATCATATTAAAGAGTCAATAATTGGAGGGACAGGTTTAGGTAGCCAGTAAGCAAAGCCAATGTTATAAATGCATTGTGACGAATTATAGATCATCATCAGAATAGTATTTAATTTCATGACCATACAGTGATGGCAATGATACTCATGCGCCCGCCATTTGAATATATGACTCAGGACGGAAGCATGTCTTCTCGATCACGAATCTCAAAGTATAACTTTGACGTAATAACATAGACTTTTATTACATGATGGCGCTTTGTATAAAGTGAAGAACATATTAAGAAGAAATCACGAATTACTTGAAATACTATCAGCATGAGCAATAAACCAACGTTTTTTTTTCCAGAGACGTTAAGCTTGATCCCGGTTATCACTGCCATAGCTAAGGGGGCAAGTGGGCACGTGCATCACCCCCCCCCCCCCCCCCCCCACATCCCCTTTCATTATTCGTCATTAAGCAATACAAAATATTAAAGGTTACGTACCACCACCCACAAATAGTATTCTTATAGATGAAAGGTAACATATTTAGTAGTCCATTCCATCACCAAGTTTTGAAATAAATGTTTCCAGAAAAAAGATATATAATTGGAACACGCATATCACCATTCTAAAGCATGCGTTCATGCAATGGTCTACATGTACGAAGACTCGTTTTTGTTTGGATTTAATAATGTATTGATGTAAAATAATAATAATTTTGGTATGGGATGTGGATGTTAGGGGGTTTGAGGACTAGGTGGAGATATATTGGTTATTCTATATATTGGGGAAGTAAGGTTTGGACTATGATTATTTAATAATAAAATAACGTGGTATTATAGGCGTTCGTAGGAGTATATGAACTTTGTGTTTGAAGGAGATGATTTTTTTTTTATAATATGTGTATTTGTTTCACTCCACATGAGAGGTGGGTTACCCTATGTGCGAGAATAGTGCTGCTGTTAAGTTATTGTGTTGGGCCCTGTTGAAGTGAATTACATAAGACAACGCTCGAAATTAACTTTTTTTGCTGGTGGCCCGATCGGGCAAGTAGAATTGGTATTTATCCAATATTGGTGGCCCGAAACAGAAATTTGGTGGCCCGAAAAAACAAGGAAAAACAAAAGAAAACAGTGACCGGTAATCTTAGCTTTTCATAAGAATTAATTAATGAAAATAACATCTAAAATCACCACCCTGATCAAAAATCCGTAAAGGAATATATAAACCCAACATTGAATCAGTAAAAGGTAATTTTGGAGTGATGAAATGTTACAATTTCAGCCCTTTCTCTGTGCGATTTTGTCAACTTACAAGTTGAAAGTTGAAATTATACACAAAACAACATGCATGGGACTGAACTGGAACTCTCACAAAATTGGCATGAAACATCTACAAAAGTACAAAACTAGATAAAACAAAATCTGTACTACCTTATTATGAGTCCTATATTTGAAGTTCTTTCAAATTATGTGATGCTTTGAAAGATAATAAGGCCTTTCTGGCTTTCTTGCCCAAACGAATTTGCGCTTTGCGCAAATTGGACTGAATTGAAGACAAGTCAAAGCATAGTTGCAGAGTTGACTAGACTGTGTGTGGCTATGCGAATTGCTGTATTAAGCTGATGTACATACCGTCCCCATTTATAATACATGGGGCCGGGCCAGTACAAGGTACCAGCATGTGTGTACACTGCTAGTTCTACTTGTATGCACTAATAGTAGACTGGTAAATCAGTCTTTCTCTTTGTTGTTTGTCTCCCCAAGACGTCATAATTTTCATAGGCACCTCCAGAACGAGATGAATTTTTCTGTCTAATCACGCACATTTCTCCAGATTATCGCCGTTAGCAGATTTGCGCTCGCTATTTTGTTGATTTTTTCCACTGATTTCCTTTTTTTTATGCCTGGTTTTGGCGATGTTTGAAATGTCAAATTTTCAGATTTACATTTGGAAATCTTACTGGCCCAATCGGGCCACTAAAATAGAGCAATTATGATTTTTTGGTGGCCCGACAGAGATTTTTGGTGGCCCCGGGCCATCGGGCCTGTGCTAATTTCGAGCGTTGCATAAGATTAAATGTAATTTGTGAGGATAGTCACGTTGGATGGTCCGGATATCGACGTGTGGGATGCCATACGGAGGTGACATGGCGTATGTTACAGTCAAATAGATCTGGCTCAGGAGGAGGGTGCATGGTTTTGATGATAGTATACTGTCTTGAACTCTTGATCATTATAATAACTCTGCCCCCATGCTGGAATCAAGCATGTTTTCATTTGACTCGTTCTCTGGCATAAATTTTTTTATTTTTTATCACAAGGTGTCATATAAAAGATAAAATTATGAATTTGTTCGTCCTTTTTCAAAATAAGTACGTTTACTACCCTTAAAATGCACCCCAAAACCTCACCCAAACTTGCAATTTCTGCGTGCAAATGGAATGTTGGTAACACCACTTTCCATCGTTCTAATTCAGTCATGCGTGAATTATGTGCCATAAGTTGTATATCAAATGAAAGAAGAGACACAGAGCTTTTCAGACATATATATATCATCAAGGAAATTATTCATTATAACATAAAATTTCTGCCATGAAACCCGGTTTCGTTTTTTCTGGGACAGTCTGTATATATCATTGATAATCATTCAGCTCAAGAGTGTTAATGAACGGTCATAAACCTCATACACGGTATACAGTAATTCGTTGTCAGAGCTGACGCAAATTTTTGCATTTTTTAACTAGGAAAGCACTGTCATTTCTCCATGAAAATCTCACACATCATTTGGACATATCAAGGTGCACCTTTAATGGGGTAGTTCAGTTTTGGTAGAGAGGGTGCTGCACAACACAATTTTTGTGAGGTAATGAAAAACTGAGTGTCGAATTTGGAAGGCCATGTTTTTTCAATGGCAGAATAAACTTAATTTGGTCACAATCGGTTCAGAAATGGCTGGAATATCAATGAATATATCCGATCGTAATAAATTTTGGCCCCAAATCTATTCGATAATTTTGTGAAAAAATAAAACAAAATGCTTACTCTTTTCCAAATATTTTCAAAAGCGGTTTTTATATAGTCGTTGGTGATCTCTCTTTTTGATAAATATTTCAACAAAACATCTATGCATAGTTTTGTATGGAAGATGTTTGAAACCAATGCCTTTTTTTAATAGAGAGCGCCCTTTTGTTGTTTAATGGCTCCTTTTCAATGATAAAAGGCTTTTTACTTATAGTCGTTTTAAATTTTGTATCACTCTTGAGCATGGTGGAGTTATAACTATAAGTTTGTAATGTTACTGTGCACTATGCAGGTTTTGTTTACTAAAGTTCAGCCTTACCTAAACTGTACTATAGTAATAACAAACTAAATAGAAATATTGAGCACGAAATCATATTTCCCGCTTTGCGAATAGACTAAACATTGTGATCTGTAAATCCTATTTAGGTAGTATCACAAACAGGTGTTGTATTGGCGGAATTTCCAGAAATCAATCGAAAGAACTTACCAGCAAGTCCGTCTGCGATGACAACCTCGTGCCCAGATCCGTTTAGCCTGGATCTGTATATTTCATCTGTAGAGCGGTCCGCCCAGTAGATCATCTCCGATCCTGGATCGAAGCATACTGCGTAGGAATAAACCATGCCTTGGACGGGGCCTTGGAGCGGTAATGCGGTGAAGTTGACTCCGATGACAGACCCGTTGTCGTGTGACGAGACCATGAAGATCTTTCGTTCAACAATGTCCGTTATGAATAGGTCATCTGTTAATGAATGTTTCTTGGTATATAATTGGTGATTTAAATTCCCGTTACACATTTGAATTGTTGACTTTGTCAAATAATTAAATGTAATAAATATTGTTATAACTTTCAGTTTGTAATGATATTGTGCAGGTTTTGGCTACTAAAGTTTAGCCTTTTCAAAACTGTGCCTCCCTTTCAACCTGAATTTTACATTTTGTTTTGAAGTACGGCTAAATGTGATACATGTACGTCTTTCAAGGAAAAGAATATTTCAAATGATCCTAATAGTTCAATGTTTTTATTTAAATTTAGTCTTGTAGAAAACATAGTTAAATCATATCTAACGTGGAAACAAATTGGGAATAAACCTAGATGGGTGTTTTGATAATTTAGGAAGCCTGCCAGTTTAACTATCAGTATTTTACCTGCCATTGCTACGTTTGATCCAGTCAAGGTGAACGACAATATCCACATCAGTAGGAAAATCCATAATGGGATAAAACCATTCACCCATAACAAGTTCTCTCTGCACCGCTCCATATTCAGCAACAACCGCATGCCACAGTCATGCAAAACTTATAGTTACGAATTGTTATCACTAATTATATGCATGCCCAGTGTTGTTATATACATGTATATAATTAACTTATACAATCACAAGTATAATATATAGGTTTTCCCGCTCAATTTCGCGATTGCGCCATTCAAATTGATATTAGGAGCAAACGAATTGGCGCGATTTGCGATCGACGTGTCAAAGCAGCATTCGAATTCGTAAATAATCGTTCAAAATCACGTAGGAGCAAGTGAATTTGCACAAAGAGCATACCTTTTTCATCAATGTTTATTCAAAATGACACGCAGTGTACACTGGCGCTACTGCACATTTGCGAATTCGATTGCCCATAAATTAACTCCTGCAGTGGCGGATCTACGGGGGGGGGGGGGGGGGGGGGGTGGGTTAAATCCCCCCCCCCCCCCCCCCCTCCTTGGGCTGCCAAGTGAAAATGTGATGTGGAAAACATTACTTACGGGGGTTCAAAATAGCAAAAGAAATCGCCGCCGCATCTTGATTGGGTCAAACCCTCCCCTTAGCAAAAAGACATCACTTACGGGGGTTCAAAATAGCAAAAAAAAATCGCCGCTTCGCGGCTCGTGGACGATGCTCAGCATCGTCATTGGGTCAACCCCCCCCCCCCCCCTTAGCAAAAAGCTAGATCCCCCCCCCCCCTGTCCTGTTCTATTCACGAAAGCTTATGCGTATGCATAAATTCGCTTGCATTTATTTGGAATTTGAAAGACCAATACCGACGACTACGCGGTAATGCTTGAATTTGCATGACCTTTAATGATTTCGATTGAAAAAAGTGTAAAATTGAGCGGGAAAACCTATATTATTGAAATTTTCTCTCCGAGTCTCCGATCAGAGTATGGAACATTATCACATTAAGTGTGTCACAAGTGAGCCTCACATAATATACACGATTCCAATTAACAACCAATGACTAGAAGTGTGTTCAGTCTCCGCAAGACAAGCGCGAAATGATACTGCCGGAAGAATAAAATCAGGTCCCAATTTATTTCTCAAATAATGCATCAAAATACGGTCATGATGGTGTAGATCATCTACGAAGGGTGCATGTGGTTACCCCTCCCCCCCCCCCCCCCCTCCAAAAAAAGTTGGGAGAAAAAAAGGATGTGCATAATACAATTGAAATGTGTGTACATACTGCTCCCCTCTCCCCCCCCCCCCCCCCCCAAAGGGAATCTCCCCCACCCCCTTTACCCTCTTCTGGTTGACCCTGGTTATACACCACTGGTTTTGCGATTATTATTTGTTCTATATGCTAACCGATATTTGTGTCCTAATGGGGTTGAATCGTGAATTTCGTGGCTCGCTGTTCCGTAAATAAATCTCAAATAATGGAATACAATTGAATTTCTGCCCACTCATATAGATACGACAATTTTTTCCTAACACAATTATGTGTATATCCAGGCCAAGTGATGACAATGATAAAATGATGATTTAACTGTATTAGGTTTAATTTTCGATCAATATGATTTTAATTGTGTTGTAACTTTGACGTTTCTGTTGTCAATATTTCAAATACATGAACGTTGCTAAAAAAAAACGATGTATACTATAGGCATATGTACTTGGGCTTATGCCGAAAGGGTGGGTGGCGTCGCGTCGCGTCGCGTTGACTGGAACGCGACCATTCGTCCAAAGCCCCCCCCCCCCCCCCCGGTTTTGCCGAAAGGATGCGTCGGGGGCGTCGCGTCGCGTCGCGTTGACTGGAACGAAACCATTCGTCCAAAGCCCCCCCCCCCCCGGTTATGCCGAAAGGGTGCGTTGGAAGCACTGATTTCCCATTGACAAAAAAAATCATTCCGATAGGCATATCTCACCCAATTCTTAACATATTTAATTGATTTTTGGTATTTGGACATTATTTTGTATGCTCTTTCGGTAAATGAAGTTCAAATTTGAAAATTAAAAAAATAGATTTGTATGACGTCATATCTTGTTTACTCAATTTGCTCAAGACCAGTGGCGTACCCAGGATTTTTGTCAAGGGGGGGGAGGGTATGTCGTCTGACAAATTTCTGTAAGTAGGGGGGGGGAGAGAGTGGCCGTAGACAATTTTTGAAGCCGAGACCAAGTCCATTTACTATTTTCGAGGTCGAGACCAGGACCAGTCACAAATTTTCGAGGCAGAGACTAAGACATTTTTCTAGAATCCTGTAAGCGGGAGGGGGGGGGGGGGGGGAGGGGGGGGGGGGGGGGGTGGTGTCCGTTGAAAATGTTCGTAACCAAGACCAACAATGTTCAATATTTTTGAGGCTGAAACCAGGGTTCTTCGCAATTTTACGAGGGCGAGACCATGGGTAATAATAATAATAATTTTAATAATTTTTTAATGATGGTCGAGGCCGCTTAAATGTGGTCTCGAGACCAGCTACAATTTGTAAAGAGGGGGTTCAACCCCCCCCCCCCCCTCAAAAAAAAAAAAACAAAACAAAAAAAGAAAGAAAGAAAAACATTTTTGGTCAAAGGGGGGGGGGGTTTAACCCCCAAAACCCCTCCCCTGGGTACGCCTATGGATCAGACTCAAATTATATAATTCCGAAGGTAAACTATTCCAAGTCTTAGATGTAGACTCTTTAGTAAATGTGTATTTTGATCAAATAGGCCCTTCATAAGTTTCATATACTTTCAGGGACACAATCAAACATAATACATTAACAAGGCGGTTGCACTAACCCATTTCCTGGAATGCGTGGTACGCGGTAAACTAGGGCGTGGGAATCGAACATCATACATTTACAAACACAATAATAAGGCTTCATATATCGACTACAGTACAACATCCGAAGCACGCACGCGTTACGCATCGGTTGAATAAATCAACCATGTGCTATAAAATCCCATCTTGGGGAAAAGTCGGTCTCTCATAGGATAACACGTGTTTCGTCGCGGTGGCGAAACGAAAACTCAGAGATCGAAATGGCGCAAGTTACGGACGCGTCTTTGATGTACACATCAATGTACAAAACGCGTACATTCGGAATAAGCCCCCCTGTATGTGCCATTTGGTAGCGTTATCTGAACTGACGCGCCTTAACGCGCCCAACGCACCCTTTCGGCAAAACCGGGGGGGCTTTGGACGAATGGTCGCGTTCCAGTCAACGCGACGCGACGCGCTACCCACCCTTTTGGCATAAGCCGATTGAATGTAAGTGTTGTAGAAACCATAGTCAAATCATATCTAACGTGCCGTGGAAATAAAATGAATAAACCATATGGGTGTTTTTTATATTTTGTAGGAAGCCTGCCAGTTTAACTAACGGTATTTTACCTGCCATCGCTACGTTTGATCCAGTCAAGTTGAACATCAATGTCCGCATCCATAGGAGAAGCCATAATGAGATAAATCCGCTTCTCCCAGAGAAGTTCTCCTTGCATCCCTCCATGTTCAGCAACAACCGCCCTGCAAAACTTATAATTACAACTTGCAATTACTAATATTACAAGCCCAGTATTGTTTTCTATAGTATCTTATACAATCACTAGTCTTAATGAAACATAATCTCCGAGTCTCGGATCATATGGAATATGGAAAAATTCTCACTGTGTCACAAGTAAGGCTCACATAATTTACACAATTCCGACGACCAATTACATGTGTGCTCGGTCTCCGCACGACAATTAGCGCGAAATGATACTGCCGGAGAAATAAAATCAGGTCCCAATTTATTTATCCTAAAAAATGCATCAAACAAAATATGGTCTCGCTTGTGTAACTTATATACTAGGGGGCATGTGGTTACCCCCCCCCCCCCCCCCCAAAAAAAATAAATAAAATAAAATAAAATAAAATAAATAAGCAAACAAACCAACACAGTTGGGAGAAAATAAGGATGTGCAGAATACAATTGTAGTGTGTGTACATGCTGCCCCCCCCCCCCCCCCCCGCAAGGGAATTTCCCCCACCCACCCCCTTTACCCTCTTCTGGTTGACTCTGGTTATACGCCACAGGTTTTTTGTGATTATTATTTGTTCTATATGCTAACCGATATTTGTGTCCTAGTTGGGTTGAACCGTGAATTTCGTGGTTCACTGTTCCGTGAATAAATCGCAAACAATTGAATATACTTGAATTTCTGCCCACTCATATAGATACGACAATGAGGCTAACACAATTATGTGTCCAGGACAAGTAATGTCAATGATATTATAGTCGGGGAGCATGTGCACTGAAATAAAGTCCCGTGTGAATGTTTGTATAAAAGCAAGCCACTCAAATGTCTCAAGAGCACCCCAACTAACCATTCGGAATAATAATGCAACCAAAAGAAACTGGATAGTTGGGTTATTCTTTATGTGCTTTTTGTGTATATAATTTATCATGTATTTCTTCTTTTTTTTTTAATCATGTGTTTTATTCTAGGTTTTTCCATCCATTTTCAAACAATCGTCATTCAATTTCGATAATTGTTAACTTCAATTTCGTCCCGAGAAATCCTGAACGTGCAATTGTTATATACAATTTAGTCATTCATCGTTCAAATTGGTCAATGACCAATCAACTTTAAAATTTGGTCATTCTATTTCGTCATTGTGCAATGAAATTCGTCCCACATGGCGATTAAGTGGGCAATGTTATGTTCGAATTCATCATTGTTCAATCGATTTCAAGAATTTCCCATTCAAATTCGTCCCGTAGTATAGATGCATTGTGAAAATGCAATATTTTACCGTGCATTTTACTTGCAATTCAAACTTGAAAGTGATTGAATTATTGATTGATTGATTGATTTATTGGTTGATTGATTGATTGATTGATTTATTGGTTGGTTGATTGATTGACTGATTGATTGATTGATTGATTCATTCATTGATTCATTCATTCATTGATAAGCGCTGGGAGTTATCATGACTGAACATGTTGATCAATTATAAGATAGACATTATTTACAACCAACCCATGACAATACATGTATATCTCACAACAATCAGCCATAGTGTGATGATTAACAAGATATTTCATACCAAAATTCAATACCAATCACAGCTTGCTAATGTGAGACGAATTTGAACGAGAAAGAACGAAATCGATCGCAAAATGACGAAATTGATCATTACTTTCTGCCACACAGTCTGCGATTGGACGAAATCGAATTACCTTTGACTAAAATGTATATGACAAACACGAATTTGATTGGGAACAAACGAAATTGGGTGTTGATAGACGAAATTGAACATGACAAACTGAAAGCCACACATTTCCGAGACGAAATTGAAGTTAACAATTATCGAAATTGAATGACGATTGTTTGAAAATGGATGGGAAAACCTATATATAGTTAGAAATATAATTCAAAACAAACACCTGAATTGAAAACGAGACCAAATAACCAACAATCGCAGAAGGAGGAGAGGGCATAAAACCAAACAATACTACTTTTACATCGTTATAACCTTGTAAACTCAACAATGCAAGATATTAATTAAGGGTAATAAATTGTGAAAATAATGCTATGTGTTGCTGCAGCGTATGGTACCAGTAATACTGTCTGGATTTGGTCAAGTTAATAACGTGTAGTTAGTCAATATACAAATGTGGCTGGACTCTTAGGATTGTCACACCCCTCACTGAGGTCACATGCACGTATAACTCTGTGCAGTTGAGTCCTGCTTGGCGACAGGAAAACATCGCACTGTCACATTTAGACTTTGTACAGCTGCACTGCACCAGCTGTATGACCGCGTTTGGTTCAGACTGTTGCTTGGTCATCACTGGTCATCGTCTTCAAGTTCCAGCCATGGCCCTATATGGAGACGGTACCCCTGGGTCTGGAACCGTGTCATTGGTCCAGATGATGTTGGTAGTGTGCCCGCAGAATTGCATGTAATAGTGTGTCTTGTGCAGACGGCAACCTCTCCGACTCGGCCTTTTTCTTTGTGAAAAGCCACCATCTCAGCTTTTCTACGTCGCCAGTCTTGTACCCTGACTAGTAGACCTTGCGGATGAACTCTCACAACTATCATAATTGGCATCACTTGGCCTTGGCATGGTTCCTAGACTCGTCAGTGCAGATATCTTCTTGCTGTCATCCCTTGCTTCACGGAAAATCTTCCAGAAAGAAAGTTTACCCCTGTCTGCAAAGCCCCCTGTGTTATCAGCTCCACTATATGTAAAGCAGCAGCCTTGTTTGGCCAAAGGGCTTCGTATATAGAAGAATGACATGTCGTTTTTCCAACTCCATTTACGAAGTTGGAGTTGCTGCATGCATAATGTGGGTTACCCCCGGAATGGGGTATGATACATATGCACCGCAGATAGATGGAACAGTGACTGTACATAGGGTGACCACATGTACTTCCATCGCTCTTCTCACATGCTTTCCCACAAGAACATACTTCACTCTCGTTGGTCGGTACAAATCTGCTTCCGTCCAACCCCCCCCCCCCCCCCCCCCCATAATCTGACCAAACAAAAACGTAAGGGTTAAATCTGTGATTAAATAAATAAATACATAATAAGTTGGGCCCCTCAATCATTCACGCCCCCCCCCCTCGTTCGACCACGCTATAAGTCCTGAATTTAAGGCTCTTGTGTGTATGCATGTTACAAATAGTGCAAGATTTTACACAATTATTGCTAGATTTTATAGAAATATTGCATGCTTTGTTATGTATGCTGATATTTAACGTTTGCATTTCCCTCATCCATACAATGATGTCATCATAATTGTATAGCTCTCGTTGTTATTGAAAAGGGATATGTGCTATTGGACGTCATTTCAGGATATCAGGATCTGCACTTTTTAATCATCTGGTATATTCTAGCAAATATGATTACGTTGAAAAAAATGTTTGACAAATTACGGTTGTAGTATAATGTCGTCAAATAAATTGCGTTTAATCTTAGTGGGAAAAATAGGGCATATACGTATATCTGCAGGGGGAAGAAAGTGTAGGTTGTAGTTTGTACTTAACACTCCCAACTCTGTTTTGCCACAAACAGTAATTAACCTTTTAACTCATAAATGTTGTCATTTCCATATACGTATAATGCCAGATACACCATGTTTCCAGGGAGCTGGTATTTGTGTACCTCAATGATGTTTAGCCACCATTAATAGTTATTATCATTATTATCAGACACGCGACGTATTAAGATAAACCTTGAATTATTATTCACAATCGGTCATATATTTCCTGTATACATTGGTATCAGTCATGTACTAGGCCCGTACCACGAGACACATCGTCAACTGATGAATGTTATGGACATAAAATGGCAAAATCAAGTGCCTCGCATCGATTGCATATTAAATTTTGGAATGAATTTATTGAAAAAATAAAATGACATAATTGTGCACTTAGGCAATAGTTTTCATAATTCAAAAGAACAGAAAATAGGCAGTGTATTACAAGAGGTTATATACATCATGTAGGGACAAATAGTTACGTTTTTGACTGTTGACAAATATTACAAATATTTCAAGGATTGTGTGCACTTTGAAAGTTCCCTAAAATGACCAAATCAATCATGCACCACACCCATACAAATCGAACATTAGACAAAACAAACATTGACATGTGAATACAAACAACGACAGTAAACAATACTGCTTAATTCAGTGTTGAACGATATTTGATTTCTTTAATTCCGTGTTTACACATTATTGTTTGAAATATTTCGCAGTACAGTCATATTGTTAAGCCAAGTTGATTTTGTTTCATTTGATTGGTTATACATGTTTGTTTTTATTTTTCATTTGTGTGTGTACTTTATAATTGAGTCGTTTTGTATTATCTTATGAACTATATTTCGATGTATTGGGCGCTTTTTAAAAATTCAAGCTTCCAGCTCTCTGATCCCGTTACACATTGTACACTGTATCATTATCATGTATTTTATATTGTGAATAACATGAATTGAATTGAATTGAATTGTTTTCAATGTGCATTACTATACAGTTACAGTAAAATTTATGTTCCGATCGATGAAAATCGAGAGCTGATATGAATTGAATTGAATTGTTACAAATATGTTCTCCACTATATAGTACAATTATGTACCGAATACATATCGAAAACAGAATAATGTTTGAATAATGACTTATACTAAAAAAACGTTTATAAACGCTATACAACTTGACTGCAAGTAATTTGTTTTCCCGAAAGGGTTTTGCTATCATTTATGGACCTCATTGCTAAACGCATTTTCTTGGTTTCTGAAATTAAAGATACAGTCATACAGCTAGTGGCGATACGTAATTATAGGGCACAACAAACAAAATATAGAACAAAACATTCATAGTCTAAATTTGATTGCAAACCCGAAGAAGAGAATAAAAGCGAATTAACTTTTGTATGTAATCATGGTTACTAGAATATTTTTTGTCATTTAACATTGATGTTATTTAAATAATTTCAATTTGATTTGGATTTTAAATTGATTCACCTCTGCACAAAATAAACAATTATATACAACATATACAATATGAGAATGAAAATGAATCAATTTAGATGATTTAGCAAAAGAAACATCAGGCATATTAAACAAACAAAAATGCTAATTTACCGTATGATATAATTTCGAATGGGTACAATAATGATGATAATAATAATAATAATGATACTACTACTCCTACTACTACTACTACTACTAATAATAATAATAATAATAATAATAATAATAATAATAATAATAATAATAATAATAATAATAATAATACTATCCTCGATTTATATAGCGCCTATTACGATTGACAATAATCTCTTAGCGCTTTACAATTATATTATATTATATGTATTAACCCGGTCATCGGATACCAAAGAACAAAGAACAACCAATGCCAAATACAATTCTCAACAAAATAAAAATCTAAATTTTGCAATACCTTAATGTAGGGGAAGGTGGGGCATGATGGGACAAGCTTATATTTTTCATGGGAAGCAATAGCTGGCGCTATACGATCTACTGGTGAAAAACACATGAACGGGTAGTTAGTTTTACTCCCACAATGCAACAAGACATATACAAAATCCCAGTTCTTTCAAGTTGTTACAACCCCATTCTGAGTCCCATCTTGCCCCAAATATGTGGGGCACGATGGGACATGCACACTTATATAAAAGTGACTATAACTTCAAAACATATTTGTCAAATAAGTCATGATTGGGTGTGATAGCGTAGCCTTACATAATATATACACATCCTAATGTACATGTGTGTATCTATTTTGTTGGTTGAAAAAAGCTGCCTTGAAAAGAAAAATGGCCTATCCTGCCCCAGCTTCCCCTACAATTATCCTGATGATCATTACACAAGCTTGATCATGATTATATGATTACATTGAGCGCTTACAGTACTTATAACCACCACCATTAGTAACACCACCGTAACACTACAACCTCAAACATGTAAAATAAAATGTTATTAAGTAAATGTATAATTGGGTTGTCATCATCGTCAGGAAGGAGAGGGCCTAGTCAGTGTGGTATCCCAGTCGCATAAAGCAATTCATAAAGTGATATGAAGAGGAAGCGGTCGCCCTTTGGACAATACGTTGAAGACACAGCTATGCGGTGCGGTATTAATACATACAAACAAATCATCAAAATTACGTACACCATTCCATTCCCTACATACGTACTTCCATTTGACGAGGACTGAAAGGAGAAAGAAAGACACGAAACACCTGTGTTGACTTGAATGCGAGGAAGGTGAGGTCGAAGCGGTTTATATCAGATACGGCTTTGGGTTAAATACAAGAAATAGGGCGCCCCTTTTACTTTGAAACTGAATCCCACGGCCCGTGTGTGATATCCTGAATACTGAACAAACATCCACATTGAACCAACTGCAATCGCCACTGCCATCGCAGCCAGAAGAGAAAGAAGACGAAGAAACCTTGAACAATTCTGAAGCGATTTCTTGACGGATGCGTGTAAGACGAAACCGTTACGACAACCCAGCTCGTTTTAATCCAAACGTTTGCCAGGTAGAATTATACAAACAACAGCATAGACAATTCAGCCACTGCATTCGCCCTTCCTGTCGACGACGACAGAAAGAGAAAAAAAGACGCAGAAGAAAACCTGGAGCGAGTTGAAGGAGAAGAAGAGGAGGTTGAAGCGATACATTAAGGGTTCTGGTTAGAAGAATAAGCTGAACGTTTGCCAAGAGTATAAAAACATCAGCACAAACATTTCCACCAGTCCAGCCACTGCGTTCGCACTTCCTCCCGACGCAGGTAGAAGAGGAGGAAGACGACGAAGTAATTTTGAAGCGAGTTGAGGGTTAGGAAGACTGGTCTGAAGCGATTCATTGACGGCTCTGGTTTGAAGAAGAAACAGTTAGAGCTACAGCGTGTGTAGCCGAACGTTTGCAATGTGTATTAAAAAAAAACCAGCACAAACACTTCCACCAGTCACTGCCTTCGCACTTCCTCCGGACGCAGGCAGAATAGGAAGAAGACGAAGCAACAACGTGAGTTGAGGGTAAGGACGAGTCTGAAGCGATTCATTGACGGCTCTGGTTTGAAGAGGAAACCGTTATGGCGACCGCGCTTGAAGCCGAACGTTTGCCAGGTGTATACAAACAACAGCACAAACACTTACACCAGTCAATCCACTGCCTTCGCACTTCCTCCCGACGTAGGCAGAAAAGGAAGAAGACGAAGAAACCCTGAAGAGAGTTGAAGACGAGAAAGAGCAGATTGAAAAGGAAGCGGGCGCCCCCTATCGCCAGGAAGCCAAAGACCCAGGTTAGACCGAGGAGGATAGAGATGGCCAAGGCATTCAGAATGCGGCGCCGTCCCTCGCGTTTTGATGTCGTCGATGTCTTGCCCGTTTGATTAGAGGGGACAGGCTTTCTGCAGGTCAGGTGTTGCATCGCCAGGCCGAATATGACGAAGTTGAAGACGAGCACTATACCAATGGGAAGTAGGATGCCTCCAAACATGGCTGGTCCTGGCTCGAGGAAACAACTGCGAGAAAAGAAGAACATAATACGAACGTATAATACTGATAGCTCATTTGCCACTTTCTATAAAGGTTTATAATGAAGATGCAATTACGACTAACGTAACTAATGATCATATAATGATGATTGTATGCACTTAGTAATGTCAAACTATTTTGTCATACAATGCAAAGAAAGCCATGGTATTTTGTCAAGTTTATTCTGTACACTCGCTGGTCAACTATACTAGGTGAAGAAAACAAACACAAATAATTTCCTATATTGCTATTGCAGCTTAATCAATTATGTAACATAAATCGTATCGAGCTGAATCTATCAATAAGTCAAGAGTCCAGAAAAATAACAATTACATGTTTCCTTGTATCAATATTAACACATCACATTTGTAGAGTAGATTTGTCTTATTATAGCGATGCCCCAAATCAGGTATAATGCAGAAACTTGCCAAACTTACTAATTATCATCACCAAGATACAGTGACCAGTCTATACCAGCTGTGACCCCGATAACCATGATCGGTGTACCTGTTTTAGAAAACAAGTTAACAATATTATTTAAATATTTGATCATGAATAACCGTCAAGTTTACAGGTCTAACAATAAATGTGGATCACAAGAGTTATAGTGATCCTTAAATAACTTCATAAGTTTTTCCAAAAGTGACATTTGGGACTTCAGTCTTATATACTGAATGATGTGAGATAGTTTCATTAAAAAGAAAGCGGTTTACCACGTGAAAACTGAAATGTATGTCATTTTAATATCACCTACTGCATGTACTGCCTTCGCTTTTTACTGCAATATGGAACGCTGACGTTTTAAAAGATGCGCAAGACGTGACAGAAAAAAGGGTCACGAAGCGGCGCAGCGGCGCATAATCAATAATTCGCGAAGGGGCCATGTAATTCTAAATATTTACATAATTAGCGAAAAAACGAAACTTATTACTTTCTTCCATCACTATAATCCAAACAACAAGGAACAAGGAAATGTAAAATACCCGGGGGGTCACTCCCAACTTGACTGGCTACGCACCCACGTCCAAAAAAAAAATGTCGAAAGGGTTTTCAGTAAATTTACAGCTACAGTATATACGCTGTAAATATACGGCGTCGTCGACATTTTCGTTTTAAAAAGGGTTGGTTTTCAGCACACATTGGAAAACACCACAAAAGAGGGAACCTTTTATGGTGCCCAAGTTTTCGACGTTAGGTTCCTTCCAGAGGTTGATGGACACTGGTGGGACCCACTATTGTATGAGAGTGACTGTCAGTGATCCCCCCCCCCCCGGGTAGAAATGTTGGTTGCAATTGACAAAGTTACTTTTTTTTAAGTCACACTTCATATTTCAAACACCAGACTTACCCCAGGCGGCAATGCAGGCCTTGAGCATGAACTGCGATACGGTCGCGTTGAAGACCTTCACGAACAGGAGATAGACGTTGACCGCTTCGACGAGCATCCAGAACACGGAAGCGAGCAGGAAGTAGTGAATGAGCACGCCGACGACCACGCAACCCACAGTCGGATGTCGACGTTCGATGCCGATGACGAAGACAAGATAAAGACCGAGTAATGCACAGCACAGGTTGATGAGGATTCGCTGTGGCTGCTTAGATCGAAGATTTCTGGATGATTACATTCAAACCATTCATTTTGCTTTGATATCAAATGATTATAGAATTTTATTTGTTACTATCAATATTGAAATGCGGTTTGGGTCCATTTTCTGGTATAGGTAACCAAAAGAGTAACATATCTCAGATATGAACAATGTTAACATATCAGTCATGACAGAATAAATTAAAGTAAAATTGTGTACTTTTTAGTGAACCTAGTAAAATTGTAAACTTTTCAGTGAACCTATTAAAAACCAATCCACAATTGAACAATAATATGTTTGACTGGTAATTACTTATCAATGTAGTTGACGCCATTCTTGGCGTAAATATAGTTTTAAAAAACAAAAGTTTAAAATAGTGTATTAACTTACTTCATGGAGGCGTATGTGACGAGTGTGATTACAAGGGAGACAATGGAGACAACGCATCCAACGAGACTCACGATATCAAGAGCATACACATCGATGTCACCTGATATATCCTGTCACGTGACCAATATACACTTGGGTTAACATTGATAATGTATGTATTCACTTATTAACGCAATTACATATCGTATCAATATAACATTATAATTGCGCATTGATGTCATCTAGTATATCATGTCACTTGACCAAAATACGAAATGACAGTATTGTTCAGATTTCGGATAATACAAATGGTGCAAAATAACATAGAAGAGGGAACTACAGTTAAAATTAATTATTACGTTTGTGACAGATAAAGGCTCCATTTTTAAAGCTATTGGGAGAGATTTTCGTAAATCATTCGAAGGTATAAGGCCCCACCATAAGCTATGACGTCATAACAAATCGCCTCTTTTTTTTTTTTTTTTTTTTTTTTCAAATTTTAACTTCATTTTCCGAAAGAACATACAAAATAATGTCCACATACCGAAAATCAATTGAATATGTTTAGTATTGGCTGCGATGTGCCCATCCGAATTCATTTTACTTCAGTGGGAATTCAGGTTGATAGTGTTCTGGTTCATAAATTCAAAAACCAGAGCACTATACAGTGCGAGTAAAAAAAAAACGAAACCGGACATTGATAGCTTATAAATCTACAATTACAAACATATATATGTTGATATTGGTATCATATTAAAGCTTAGGAAATTGCCTTTAAAATGATACATCACACATTTTGATCACTTTACGCATCATCGAGCACGACCTTATTATCCAAAGTCACGCAAAAAATAACCGTGTCCAAGTTTGCTGTCCCCCCTAATCAAAATAACATAACTTTTTAATGAAAAAGTTTTGAGCACAATAACTTGGCAGGATTGTTTATACACTTATTGAATAACTTATGTGTGAAAATGACATTGGTCCGTCAAGTCACGCATGAGTGAGCACACATTAAAGGCAAAATTGTCACTTTTTTACTCTTGGGACTTTTGAAAAGTGACAATTTTGACTTTAATGCATGGCATGGCGGATCAATCTCATTTTTACAGAGAAGTTAGTCAATCAGTGTAGGAACAATCCTGCCAAGTTATTTTGCTCAAAACCTTTTCGTTTGTACGCTATTTTAATTAGGGGGACTTAGGTTTTTTGTTGTGTTTATCATGAATGAATGCGTCTGTTCACGTTTGTTTTTCAAATTAACATTTCAAGAATATCCTTTGGTGAATCACAACAAAATATCAGGTGGTTGCCAGTGTTGTCATGTTTATCAGGGTGGAAGGGGATCACACACTGTCCTCACATCAGCAACCACACTGTTTGGAGGCAGGGGCCCCTGAATAGGACATGCAGGATGAAGTTGTCTTTAACAATCAAACAACAGATGCAACCATTCACAAAACAAGAACACTGCATGCAAACTTTGACACGGGTAGTTTTTGCATGCCTTTGGATAATTAGGTCGTGTTCGGTGAAGCGTGAAGTTATCAGAGTGTATGATATATCATTTTAAAGGACATTTCCCAAGCTTTAACATGATACCAATATCTCAGTCAATACTTAACCTATTCAATAGATTTTCGGTATTTAGACATTACTTTTTATGTTCTTTCATGAAATGAAGTTCAAATTTGAAAATTCTAAAAATAGATTTTTTTTTTGACGTCACACTTCACCACTCTATAATGATTGGTCTTCTTCATTAATTCGTTTTTATCAATGCTATGTACATTCTTGTCATATACGTTTATGCCTTTCGTTGCCTTGAACCGCTTTACATTTTTAGGCTTTTATGTATGCTATAACTTTGACAGTTATATCAAATTGTAAAACGTTTTCTAGCTCAGTTTCTTGAAATAGGCCTAAATGCAGAATAAAAATCTGCTTACAGATGAATTATAAACAAAATACGTACAAGAAGAACTGCAAAGCTGGTGAGGTGTTTGCAGAGGCATCGAGTAATGTCCATGTTGGGTCCAATCTCTCGTCGACATCCCTCCGACGACCACCGACCACCTTGGTCGCTCTTCTCCCAAAATACACATCTTCTGTGGTCAATGACGTCGTGTTTAGTGATCTGGAGTTGGTGATTTGTCAAAGAAAGGCAGCTAGTTATTATTGTTATTGCGATGACACACTTAATGCACATAGGCGGTCTCCAACAATGAGACTGATAAAACCGCATGCGATAAATATGAAACTGAGGTCGCAAAAGACAAGCTTCATTTATTCTAGTCTCGTGAGCGTGTCCAAAAACATTTGGTCTAGGACGAGCGTTGAAAAAGTTATCGCTTCCGCTCTGAAATGTTTTGATAGGTGTATTATCGCATAAATAAACGTCGCTCATAGTGCATACAAACACATATGCGTGATTGACTCATTGAACAGAACGGTGTTTCACTCAATAATAAATCGATTTGAGCATCGATTTTTAGTGATCAAGATGATGTTAAAATCAAATGTAAAACATCCCAGTTGTCCCGTAATTGCGGATTCGAGTAGCAACTAGCAATCCTTCGGCAATGTTAAAATTTGACTCACGTTGAATACGAAGAACGACATTTCCACCTCCATTCCTTCGATTAGAACTTTTATCTTCCTGCCTTCGATGGTCGCGGATATTACCCTTGTTCCCACAACAGGTTGATCAACATTCGTGATGGGAGAGTATGCTTGTTGGAACAGCTTGCTGGTTTGGTAGATGAAAAAAATGACCGGAAGTAAGCCGTTCACTGCTTATGGAAAGTAAACAAAAAGGTGATATTAGTTCGTAATATTTTTAGTTGGATATAATTTATTGTATTGAATACAATGTTTATATAGCCTACATGTAATTGACGCAACGGAATGCTTCATTTCGACAACACTTATTGTTGGCTGCAACTCATTAAATGGGCTGGCCCTTGGCGTAGTCACCTTTGAAGCGCTGGAAGAATAAACTATATTATGACGTACTTTCATGTCATTTACATTAGTTTGATAATAATTATAATATACATCCTAAAGAGAAGGTATGAAATAGTACAATAGTCTGTGTACCCCAATCGATAAGGGTACTTTTTTAAGAGTCTGGTTGTTCACATTTTGCGTGCCATACCAGTGCTTCATACTCTGATTAAGGAATAATACCAAAGGGTTATAATGAAAGAAAAGGAGAAATAAATGGAATATGAGGAAATAAGCACAGCAATAATGTAAGAAGCGAATTAGAATCTTTACTGTAAGATAGCTGTATGGTTTGTTAGTTTTTCTAGGAAATGGCGAGGTAAATGAAATGGAACTCGTCATCAGTATTAATGTATCAATGCAAATATTGTTGAGGAATTAACCAGTCAGGAAATACATCGCTCTTTTAAATGTAATTGAACAATAACATCCACAAATCAATTATTTACTTGTGGCGTTGCTCGGCAGTCTTTGTAGGAGTGCACGAGGCAGGAAAATGGTGGCATCAGCCATTTCCTCTGGGACATCCTCAGCGTCAAAGTACACTACCGTCATGTTCTCGTTCAGCTCGACGTCGATCTGCCTCCTTTCCGTGTTCATCGACGACGAAAGAGTTGCAAAACCGAGGTCCGTCGTGGTCATGTTATTGGACCACGGCAACTGAAGTGCGATGACCCCCAGGTTTGGTTCAATGACCGACAGGTTGTCACCGGCTCCCAAGGTCCAATATCGAGGATGTCGTCGCGGCGATGTCACCGGAACGAAGAAATACGTCATCGTCGATGTTGAGAACGTTGTTGACAATACGTACGACAATCGTTGTCACCTAAAACACCGTAAACAAAGAAAATAAATTCGTCGGGCTGTCTTCCCCCCCCCCCCCCCCCCCCGTGTACGCCTATGAATGCAGACATATTATCCCTTTTAATAACTACGGGTAATTGGTCATTAAAGCATTTGGGAATTAGGGTTTGTAAATCACTTAGGAATAATTCAAATACGTGCGCTATGAGTGGTAAAATCTCAAATATTATTTGATGTAACTGAGTTGTCATGTTTCATATATATAATTTGCTTCTTTTTTGTAATTCTATATTGGTATGTGAATGACAGTAATTATCGAACAAACTTCACACTTAAATTTAACAGTAGGCAACATTTAGTAACTTGAACAAGAAAATTGAAAAAAACATTTAAAGGGATCTAGTAACTTTGTTGAGATGTGCAAAAACTGATGAATGGTTGATGCAATTGTTATCTCATATGTCCTCAGGGTATTGTGTGAAAATTTCAGGTCAAATGGACAATGTATGGCCAAGTAATGAGCGAAAATGCAAAGTGATATTGGGTGATATTCACCAACTCACTGCATTCACTTTGTACAGGGATGAAAATCTCGCCCGGAGATTTTCTTATCTAAATACTTCAATCATACATATCTTTGTAATGAAAGGGAAATTTGAAAAACCGAAAGCTGTCCCATGATTTTATTGTTAATACGAATACAACAAGGTATAAAGGAACCGCTAGAATTACAATTTTATTTTGAGGATTTGGACAATGTTACTAAGTCCCTTTAATGCAACACATTATCTGCAACAGCTCCCTCTATTGTCATCCCTTTTTAAGTATCCAAATGGCTAATACAAAAAAAAGTTCGGAAACTCAAGTTTGATCGATTATATCTTTCGTATTTTTTTAATAAGCATATTCGAAATGTGTTGTATTATGCATGTATATAATTAACTTATACAATCACAAGTATAATATATAGGTTTTCCCGCTCAATTTCGCGATTGCGCCATTCAAATTGATATTAGGAGCAAACGAATTGGCGCGATTTGCGATCGACGTTTCAAAGCAGCATTCGAATTCGTAAATAGTCGTTCAAAATAACGTAGGAGCAAGTGAATTTGCACAAAGAGCATACCTTTTTCATCAATGTTTATTCAAAATGACACGCAGTGTACACTGGCGCTACTGCACATTTGCGAATTCGATTGCCCATAAATTAACTCCTGCAGTGGCGGATCTACGGGGGGGTGGGGGGGGGGGGGGGGGGGGGTTAGGGGGTTTAAATCCCCCCCCCCCCCCCTTGGGCTGCCAAGTGAAAATGTGATGTGGAAAACATCTCTTACGGGGGTTCAAAATAGCACAAAAAAAAAGCCGCTTCGCGGCTCGTGGACGATGCTCCGCATCTTGATTGGGTCAAACCCCTCCCTTAGCAAAGAGACAAAGATTCTGCTAGGATCGAAAGCTAGGCTGTATACGACTCTCATTTTACCACATTGGCGATTTTTTAGTAGACAAGCAGTTTTCAGCAGTATTTCCATATCAAAGAGACATCACTTACGGGGTTCAAAATAGCAACAAAAAAAATCGCCGCTTCGCGGCTCGTGGACGATGCTCAGCATCGTCATTTGCACTGGCGTTAATCTGTTCAGAAAGCACAATGCATTGGGGGGTCGAGCAATTGTTCACAAACCGTTGTGAACAATTGCTCGACCCCCCAATGCATTGTGTTTTCCCGGACAGATTTACGCCAGTGGTCATTGGGTCAACCCCCCCCCCCCCCCCTTAGCAAAAAGCTAGATCCCCCCCTGTCCTGTTCTATTCACGAAAGCTTATGCGTATGCATAAATTCGCTTGCATTTATTTGGAATTTGAAAGACCGATACCGACGACTACGCGGTAATGCGTGAATTTGCATGACCTTTAATGACTTCGATTGAAAAAAGTGTAAAATTGAGCGGGAAAAACCTATATTATTGAAATATTCTCTCCGAGTCTCCGATCAGAGTATGGAACATTTTCACAAGTGTGTTACAAGTGAGCCTCACATAATATACACGATTCCAATTAACAACCAATGACTAGTGTGCTGGGTCTCCGCATGACAAGCGCGAAATGATACTGCCAGAAGAATAAAATCAGGTCCCAATTTTGTTCTCAAATAATGCATCAAAATATGGTCATGATGGTGTAGCTCATCTACTAAGGGGGCATGTGGTCCCCCCCCCCCCCCCCCACACAAAAAAAAAGTTGGGAGAAAAAAAGGATGTGCATAATACAATTGTAATGTGTGTACATGGTGCTCCCTCTCCCCCCCCCCCTCCCCCCAAAGGGAATATCCCCACCCACCCCCTTTACCCTCTTATGGCTGACTCTGGTTATACGCCACAGATGTTTGCGATTGTTATTTATTCTTTATGCTAACCGATATTTGTGTCCTATTGTCGTTGAATCGTGAATTTCGTGGCTCGTTGTTCCGTGAATAAATCGCAAACAATGGAATACAACTGAATTTCTGCCCACTCAAACGACATTATTTGTTTTAATATATTTGCATATTCAGGCCAAGTGATGACAATGATAAAATTATAATTATTACTTTATTTGGTTTAATTTTCGATCATTATGATTTTAATTTTTTTTTTACTTTGTCGTTTCTGTTGCCAATATTTCAAAAACATGAGCGTTGCTAAAAAAAAACGATGTATACTACAGGCATATGTACTTGTGTATCTTTTCTTACGTTATCAAATATATTAAATTATCCCACCTTACCCAAATATTTACTGGTTTTACCATTAGTTTATTGAGACAAAAGGTGCAAATGAAACTTAATTGTGTATCTACGAGGCGGACACGTGACTCCTCGAGTGTTTTGACAACAATACGAAAACAAAAGGGTCAAATCTAAAGAAAACAAATCAATTCCAACCACTGAAATGAAGCTCTTGTATATGCACGTGACAAATAGAGCACCATTTTATACAAATTTAACAGTGCCTTATTTTTGTTTTAAGGATGCAAATGTTACATTTTCTATGCAATGATCATGGACATAATAAACTTCAGTTCAATTCAATTCAATTTATGCCGGTTGATGAGAGGTGACGGGCTTTCTGCAGGTCAGGTGTTGCATCGCCAGGCCGAATATGACGAAGTTGGAGATGAGGACTAGACCAATGGGAAGTAGGATGCCACCAAACATGGCTGGTCCTGGCTTGAGGAAACAACTGCGAGAAAAGAAGAACATAATACGAACGTATTGTAGCGGAACACCCTTTTCGATTCTCTGGTACCGGCGCGACTCTGCACCACAGACGAACCCTTTGTTGAAAAAGGACGGCGGGAAGTCCAACGATCGGTTCCTTCGGAATTTGTCAGGATGCCGTTGTCGCCGACTGTTGGACGCGCCACCGGTTCCGGCCAGGATTCTCCGAGCTCGTAATTCGTGAGTTCGTTTGGTCGCAATCTACGACCTATTTGGCTCTCTGTACTGGATGGGGATCTTGACTTATGTTGGTGTGGCCTCTTGTGTACCTCTTTCCAGGTTATCCCTCGTTGCTCAGCAAGATTCAATTAAGAATCTCGTTTCCAGTCCAACGATGACTCAGCGAGATTCAATTAAGAATCCTGTTTCCAGTCCAACGATGACTCAGCGAGATTCAATTAAGAATCTCGTTTCCAGTATCCGTTGATGCTCTGCAAAATCCTTGTTAGGGATTTTGTTTGTTAGGGATTTTGTTTCCAGTTATCCGTTGATGCTCTGCAAAATCCTTGTTAGGGATTCTGTTTCCAGTTATCCGTTGATGCTCTGCAAAATCCTTGTTAGGGATTCTGTTTCCAGTTATCCGTTGATTCTCTGCAAAATCCTTGTTAGGGATTCTGTTTCCAGTTATCCGTTGATGCTCTGCAAAATCCTTGTTAGGGATTCTGTTTCCAGTTATCCGTTGATGCTCTGCAAAATCCTTGTTAGGGATTCCGTTTCCAGTTATCCGTTGATGCTCTGCAAAATCTTTGTTAGGGATTCTGTTTCCAGTTATCCGTTGTGAGTCTTGGGATCTCCACTCCAACTCCTACCGGCCCAGTCAGTTATCAGAACTAGACTTCGGAAATGCCGTAGCACTCTGCTCATATACCATCACGAAACGATCATTTGGCAGCAGACACCCGTTCAAGCATACAACAGTGCAATTTCATTTACTCAGTCAGACACGTTTTAAGACATATCAAAACACTGAATGCGTTAAATTGCGTGGCTTTGTTAATTTATTAGCATGTTCTACTTCCTTGTAGTACATACCTCGATCAACGTAGCGACGGGTCTGACATAGTCAGGTTCATTATGTAAAGTTGTAAACTTTTTGGGGGGATTTGTAAACCTATACATTTTTGGAATCTGTGTAGTATAAGAAGTCAGAAAACCAATGTTTACAATTTGCCGGAAGCATTTATGGCGGCCATCTTGGATTTTCAAAATGGCCGCCATTACAATAGGTGTTTCTCAATATCTCAGCTTCCAGGTGGCTTATAGTAATGATTTGAACGGCTAAACATATGTTTTCAGGGATGGGGAAGATAGTGGTACAATGTAAAATAAGATCAAGATAACCGCAAAGCGGCCATCTTGGATTTTTAAAATGGCCGCCTTGAAAATCATTGTTTTTCCATATTTCAGCATTCAAGTGGCTTAGAGTAAAGAATTGAACGGCTAAACATATGTTTTCAGGGATGGGGAAGACAATGGTACAATGTAAAATAAGTCAAACATAACCACAAAGCGGCCATCTTGGATTTTCAAAATGGCCGACTTGAAAATCAGTCTTTTTCATATCTCAGCACTCATCATCTAAGTGGCCTAGAGTCATGATTTCAATGGCTAAACATACATTTTCAGGGATTTGGAAGCCAGGGGTATGAATTAAAATAAGCTTCACACAACCACAAAGCGGCCATCTTGGATTTTCAAAATGGCCACCTTGAAAATGCATTTTGTTTCACTATTTCGGCATGCAAGTGGCTTGAAGTCATGATTTTAATCGCTAAACATACATTTTCATGGGTGAGGAAGCCAGCGATTTAGAGTAAAGTAAGCTTAAAATGATATAGATTATAATGTAAGTTCATTATAACAGATGTTCTTAATTGTTCAAAACCACTAGAATGTCTAGATAGCTTCTTGACAGATTTATAGCAGAGTCCTTGCATTTCATCATCCTCATCACTGTCACTGGTCGGCAACATGTCATTCCTAGAGTCTTCGTCATTCTGGCACTGATTGGACGTACACGAGCATACGTCGGAACAGGCTGCTCAGGTCCTACTTATTAGCGTGAACAAGTGCAAAATACTGCGACAAGCGGGGAGAAGTGCGAACCTGCTGTGTCCTTGTAATAGCCACGCTGCAGCAGATCCTGGAGGTGGTGCAGAGCAATGCCTGCCTGACCCCATAATGTGCATGGTTCTGGACTCGTTGGATGTGCTGCTTGAGATGCAATGCTGACATATCCACCTGCTTTGAGGTAGACTTGCAGCCAGGTTGCCTTGCTTGTGTGAGAGAACTGTCCCGTGTTGTCTTCCTCCTTGAATGAATGGAAGGCTGGTAAAGCCTTTGCTCTTTCTGAACCTCGAGCTGTCTATTTTGGCTGCACTGAGACCACTACTGACGCCATTTCTCAGCAGAAAGACATAGTGTGCTATGACCGACTCTGCATCTATCAGCGCGGCATTGTGTATGAGCAGTGTATCCGCCTCTTCATGATTGTTGTCCTCATTTTTCAGCTCACTGTTGATCCTAGTACATTCTGTGGCAGATGTGATAATCAGCGGTGACGAGCCTTGGTTGCACTCCAGTGCTTTTGCTGCAAGATACTCAGTCAGGTCAGCCTCCGTTCTGAAATGGGAAAGGAACCGGGTAATCGGGATGTGATTGATGTTAGTGTCATCTCTGATCTGATAATGGATCAGATCCTTCCCTTCACTCTGTTTCTCCCTTGTGGTACTCTTCAGGAAATCAGCTCTACATGTCTCAAACACCAGAATGATATAATCACAGTCTATTGCGAGTGTCATCAGTATGGTATTCAAACATTCACTGAGGTATTTGACTGTCACTACCAGATTAATATCTCTGATAAGATCATTTTGGTGTATGACACATACGAGCCTGATTCCCAGAAGAATACCACAAGAGAGGAACAGAGACAAGGAGAGTTTCTGATCCAATATAATATATCAGAGAAGACACCAGCATATCACATTCCAATTATGAGCCGTTTCTTTCCCACGATAAAATGAAGACTGATCCGACTGCGTATATGGCAGCAAAAACACTGGCGTTCAACCAACATGACCGAACATGGTGGCTCAGCGGTTACAATGTCCGCCTCATGCATGGGAGGTCCCGGGTTCGATCCCAGACCGGGTCATACCAAAATGGTATATTCTGCCTTCTAGCCAGCCGCTTGGCATCTATAGAATGGAGAAGGGAATGTTAATCACACGATTTACCAGAGGACTGGCCGGCCCCTTCTGTAGCTTTCGCTACATTTAGTAGACGTGTGGCCTAGGGCAAATGAATCGCCGCCTAATATGCCAACATTGGCAAAGGAAGGTCTTTAACTTTTAACTTTTTAACATCCTACATGACCAGGGCTCGTCAACGCTGGATTTTGCATCTGCCACAGGGCATATTAGGAGCAACAGATCACAAAGAGGCAAAGTGGATTTCTTTCCATACACTGATGTTCTTGTGCTGGTCATGGCACCATTCCTTTGCTGAGAAACTGTACACATCGATGCCTTCCGGAGTAGACTAAGTACAGCAAATATAGGCAGCTCTAGGTCCAGAAATGCAAATGCTATTCTAGCCTATCACGCATTCACAGTGGCAGACAACACAGGACGGTTCTCTTGCGTAGGCAAGGTAACCAAGCAGCAACTCTAGCTAAACAGGAGGATAAGTCATCAATGCAGTTGCTTTCAAATGCCGCTGAAGTAACGGAAGATCGGCTGTCATCACTTGCTACATTGGGCTGTACTGCATACGCACTATAAAATGGCATCGATATTGCATCCCCGAGTTGCGACCTATGTTCCAAGCAGCACATTCACTGAGTCCAGATCCGGGCCACATCATGAGGTCAAAAAAGCATTGCTCAGCAGGATCCACTGGATCCACTGCAGCATGACTTCTACAAAGACACATCAGCTGATCAGGTAAATCCGGTCCTCCCAACCTTCAAGGCCATCATCGAGATGATGAGATGCCAGTGCAGAGACATTGATGCTCTTGTAGGACCAATAATTTACCATGCATAATACAGCATGAACTCAGTGCTTGAATGAAGAGGACTCTCGGAATAACATGTTGCCGACCAGTGATAGTAATGATCATGATGATGATAATGACATGTAAAGATTCTGCTATAAAGTTTTCCCAGAAGCGACCTAGACATGATAAAGTATTGACTTGCTACACATAAAAGTGCCGAGCCATTAATAACAAACATTACGATATAACGAACAAGAAAAACTGCTATATTGTTATGGACGGTTTTTTAATTTTATTTGTTTTACTTTATACCACTGGCTTCCTCATGTGTGAAAATGTATATTTAGCCGTCTAAATAATGACTCTACGCCCATTGGATGCTAAGATATTGAGAAACAGATTTTCAAAGCGGCCATTTTGAAAATTAAAGATGGCCGCTTTGTGGTTATGTTTATCTTATTTTACATTGTACCACTGTCTTCCCCATCCCTGAAAACATATGTTTAGCCGTTAAAATCATGACTCTAAGCCACTTGAATGCTGAAATATTGAAAAACACCGATTTTCAAGGCGGCCATTTTGAAAATCCAAGATGGCCGCTTTGTGTTTATGTTTATCTTATTTTACATTGTACCATTGTCTTCCCCATCCATGAAAACATATGTTTAGCCGTTAAAATCATGACTCTCAGCCACTTGAATGTTGAAATATTGAAAACACCGATTTTCAAGGCGGCCATTTTGAAAATCCAAGATGGCCGCTTTGTGTTTATGTTTATCTTATTTTACATTGTACCATTGTCTTCCCCATCCCTGAAAACATATGTTTAGCCGTTCAAATCATTAATCTAGGCCACCTAGAAGTCGAGATATTGAAAAACACCTATTGTAATGGCGGCCATTTTGAAAATCCAAGATGGCCGCCATAAATGCTTCCGGCAAATTGTAAACATTGGTTTTCTGATTCCTTATGCTTTACAGATTCCAAAAATGTATAGTTTAACAAATCCCCAAAAAAAGTATACGAAGCCTAAAATCTCGACATAGTGAACCTGACTAACACAGCGCTTCACGCTTGCATTTATATCCAACATTCAACAATGCATAATATTGGTTATTGACCCAAACCATAATCTTTACATGATCATAACTTTACCAATCTTGAATCAATTCCCATGCTTAACCCGTCAATTTGCTCGTTATCTAATCCCTTTATCCATTTTATAATTCATAATCATACTCAATCTCAATCATTAACGCTTTAAATTAAAACCTATCAAAAAATACCGATCATATTACAACATCGTATAATCGATTACAAACTATGATCGATCGATCCATGTTTCGTATGATCGATCCCTTATATAATACTTGCCCATAATCGATCCCTCGATTCTAATCACAATTAATTACTTAACAAATATTATCCATCCATCATAAATTACTAAACTGTTCTATCTTATTCATAATAAATGTCCCTAATCATTCCAATAGACATCTAGTCTATAACATCTTTTCTTACCCTTAACTTAATTTTACAAGGAATTAACCATAATTCTAACCGTTATTTACCATATACCAATTAACTCATCTACAACATAATTTCTTAAGCTAAATTTTGCCCAAATTACCATAAATCCATAATCCTCACACCACTTTATAACAATAATACAAATTACCCCTTTATCATAAATTAACCCGTTTCTTCCTGGAACCGAGTTAATACGGGCCCCGTGTCACACACTCACACCCGGGAACCGACTTTAGTCGGTTTCGAAAATACCACACTCATGACACTATTTAATCGTCTAAAAAGCTATATTCTGAATGCAGACATACTAAATTTGTTATATCACTTGAAAGCTAATATAATAAGCTATCGAAATATCTCAAACTTGGGACGTATCATGAGTTTTACAGCAATTGGTAACTGTATAAAGTATGTAATGTTACTTACAAAGTTGAAATAATTTCGTACAGCGGTGAATGTACGATCTACCAGCCAAAATTTAGAGAAATTGCGTTTCGCTTGGACAGGCAGTATTCCCATTACGCGTACAATAATAGTGGCAGCGAAATATTCCGTGCGTGCGCGCCATGCCAATAGGGATTGTACTGTGTGGATTGTACGTGATTCTGTATGCATAGAGCTCATCGATATGATAGAGCTATGTTCTGTACCTAACTGGGATCTTTGTATAGAATAATTTCTATACAAGGTTACCGGCCTTTGTGCGTGCACCACCTTTGTGAAGACGCAACCGTTCAGATGTGCAGTGTACCGTATCTATCATAGTACATGTCACACGTTTTCAAGGAGCTAAATGGCTTTGTGAAATAAAGTATCGTTATAATTACTGTTTACATAATAAAATATAGTGCACCCTTTATTTGTTCTGATGATGATGATGGTGATGATAATGATAATGATGATGATGATGATCACGATAATGGTTTATGATGGGGAGGATGATGACGATGATGACAAAACACGATAATAGTTGATGAAGATGATGATGATTGATGACGATGATAATAATTATCGTGATATGATATTGATGATGGTGATGATGATGATCACAATAATGGTTTATGATGATGACGACGATGATAATAATTATTATGATGATGATGATAACAATTATCGTGATGATATGATATGGATGACAATGATGATGATAATAATTTTTGTGATGATATGATATTGATGACGATGATGATGACGATGATAATCATTATTGTGATGATGATGATTGATGACGATAATAATTATTATGATGATGACGATGATAATAATTATCGTGATGATATGATAATTGATGATGGTGATGTTAATGATAATGATGATGATGATGATGATCACAATAATGGTTTATGATGGGGAGGATGATAACGACGTTGACAATAATTATGATGATCATGATGATAATAATTATCGTGATGATATGATATGGATGACGATGATGATGGCGATAATAATTATCGTGATGATATGATATGGATGACGATGATACTAATTATCGTGATGATATGATATTGATGACGATGATGATGACGATGATAATAATTATTGTGATGACGATGATTGATGATAATAATTATGATGATGATGATGATAATAATTATCGTGATGATATGATATGGATGACGATGATGATGGCGATAATAAGTATCGTGATGATATGATATGGATGACGATGATACTAATTATCGTGATGATATGATATTGATGATGGTGATGATGATGATGATGATCACAATAATGGTTTATGATGGGGAGGATGATGACGACGATGATAATAATTATGATGATGATGATAATAATTATCGTGATGATATGATATGGATGACGATGACGATAATAATTATCGTGATGATATGATATTGATGACGATGATGATGATGACGATGATAATTATTATAATGATGACGATGATAATAATTATGATGATGACGATCATAATAATTATCGTGATAATATGATATTGATGATGGTGATGATAATGATAATTATGATAATAATTATTATAATGATGACGATGATAATAATTATCGTGATGATATGATATTGATGGAGGTGATGATGATGATGATGATCACAATACTGGTTTATGATGGGGAGGATGATGATCGACGACGATGATAATAATTATTGACTTGACTTACTTGACTTATGCCTTTCACTCCAACGGTGGGTTGAGTGGTGGCATCTGCATCACGATTTCCCGCCATTTTTGCCAATTTCTTGCCAGGTGTGTAGCCTCTGTGATGGAGTTTATATTTCGGTTGGAGCAGTCTGATATGATGCAGTCTGTCCATCGCTTTGGAGGTCTTCCACGTGGCCTGGTCCCGTGTATTCTTCCTTCTAATACAACTCTTGGGAAGCGTGATGGAGGCATTCGTTGTGTGTGTCCAAAGAAGCGAAGTCTTTTTTGGGATATCCGGTCTATTACTGTGTGATTCATGTTGAGCTGGTTTCTTATAATTGTATTTCTAATTCTGTCCATTCTTGTAACACCAAGAATCTTCCTGAGGCATGTCATCTCAAATGTCAGGAGTCTTCTCTCGTCTTCCTTTTTTAGGGTCCAGGTTTCAGATCCGTACAGTAATATCGACAGGACAAGCACTTTGTAAAGCTCTGTCTTTGTTCTTTTTCTAATTTTGGTTGATCGCCAGATGTTGTGGAGTCTTTGGACTACGCCCATAGCCTTTCCAATGCGGTGTTTTATGTCCTCAGTGTTAGATCCACTTTGGCTCATTATTCCTCCTAGGTATGTAAACTTTTCCACTTGTGTTAGTTGTTTTCCTTCTATGGTGATGTTTAGTTGTTTGATCTCTTTGCTGATGATCTGCGTTTCTGTCTTTTCAATGTTAATCTTCAGTCCAAATTTTGAGCTGCTTTGTTGGACTTTGTCAACTAGAGTTTGGAGGTCCTTTTGGCTTTCAGCTATGAGTGCAATGTCATCAGCAAAACGCAAGTTGTTGATGATTTGGCCTTGGATGTTTGTTCCAATGTTGCTGTCCTCTAGTGCATATCGCATCACTAGTTCAAGCAGGATGTTGAACAGCTGTGGAGACAGAACGCATCCTTGCCGTACACCTGTTGTTGTTCTGAACCAGTCTGTGGTGTCTCCGTTGACTCGTACCGCACTGAATGACTTCTGGTATAAGGCCTTCATGAGATCAATGATTTTGCTGGAGAATCCGAAGAAGCCGAGGGCTTTCCAGAGTCCCTCCTGCCAAACCGAGTCAAAGGCTTTTTCGAAGTCGATATAGCAGCAGTATAAGTCTCTCTTTTTCTCTAGGTACTTTTCTGTTATTTGTCTGATTGTGAATAGTTGGTCAATTGTTGACCTCCCCGGTCGAAACCCTGCTTGAGCTTCTGACAGTATCTCTTCCGCTTTATTTGTGATACGCCTCTGTAAGATGGTTGTCATCACTTTTCCTGCATGGCTTAGTAAGCTGATTCCTCTGTAGTTGTTGCAGTTCAGTTTGTCTTTCTTTTTGTAGATTGGTGTGATGATGGCCTTTCCCCAGTCGTCTGGAAATGTTCCCGTGTTCCATATTTTCTTGCAGAGTTGGTGAAAGATATTGATCCCGGTCTCACCTGCTGCTTTAATTTCCTCAGCTGTAACACAGTCAAATCCTGGTGACTTTTCATCCGTTAGTCTGTTCACAGCAGCTCGTACTTCATCACGCATGATTTCAGGTTCTGCATCGTTTTGGGGCATTTGAGGGAGATTTTTTGCAGCATTCTCATCCACACGGTTCCTTCTATTGTAGAGTTCTTCAAAGTTCTCTTTCCATCTTGATTTTACGTCTTCAATTTCTGTTAAGACTTTGCCATCTTTATTCTTAACTGATTGCATTCTAGTTGAAGACTTTTTGGTTATTGTCTTGATTGTAGCGTAGACTTCTTTTGCTTTTGATGCTTGGTGGGGTTTGTCTACTTTTTTGCATAAGTCTTGTAGCCAGGTGTCATGACAGTCTTTGGTTTTCCTCTTTATCTCACGGTTCAAGTAGTGGTATCTGGGTTTTTTGGTTGGGTCTAATAACTTTGCCTGTTTTACTCTGCTACGTTCTTCAGTCAGTTGAATTACTTCCTCGCTTATCCATGGTTTCTCCTGTTTCTGTTTCTTATATCCTAGGATTTTCTTGGAAGTTTTGTTGAAGGCGGTTTTCATTTCCTCCCACATAGTTTGTGCGTCTGTGTCAGTGTCGGGTAGGTCTAGTAGTGGTGCAAAACGCCCTCCAATTTCAATTTCATAGTTTGACTTTGTCTGTGGGTTTTTCAGTTTGAACACATCATACCGTTTAGGGTATTTAGTTTTCCTCATGGTCTTGAATTTCAGGCGTAAGTTGGCTATCACTAGCTGGTGGTCAGATCCTATGTCAGCACTCGGGAAACTTCTGGCATTTGTCACACAGTTTTTGTATTTGTTGTTTATCATGATGTAATCTATCTTGTTGTGTGTCTTTTGGTCCGGGGATTCCCACATCCATTGGCGGCTTGGCTTTTTCTGTTTGAACATGGTGTTGCAAATACACATGTCATTAACGGCACAGAAGTTCAGTAGTTTTTCTCCCCTGTCGTTTATCTTGCCAAGTCCATAGGTGCCCAGGACGCTTTCCCAGTTTGAGCGATCTTCTCCAACTTTGGCATTGAAGTCGCCCATGATGACAAGTAGGTCGCTGCTGTTTGATTGGTTGATGGTTACTTGCAGTAGGTCATAGAATTCATCTACTTTTTCTTCAGTGTCTGCTGTGTTAGGTGCGTATGCTTGTATTATGGTCATGGCGCCAGTCCTCATCTTAAAACGGGCCGTTATTATCCTAGGTGATAGCGGGTTGTATCCTAGTAGAGCATGTTGTGCTTTTCTGTTCAGGATGAGTGCTACTCCTGCACGATGTGTTGTGTCGTTGCTGGAGCACAGGATCTTGTAGCCCTGTGTTGTGAACTCTCCCGTGTCAACCCAGTGTGTTTCTGCAACTCCCCGTACTTCCCAGTCAAATTTCTCCATCTGTTTTAGTAGGATGTCCAGATTTCCTTGTTGGTGTAATGTCCTACAATTCCATGTTCCGATTCCGGTGGTTACTTTGGTGGTTAGTAGTGCCATCTTTCCGTCCGAGTTATCGGCATCATCCCGTCTAAACGGAGTTCGGCTTGGTGCTTGACCCCTTAGGTTTAGAGGTGATGCGTCATCCTTCGCTACGGTTGGTAGGTTCATCAGGAGAGGTGGCTGGTTAGTATGGGCAGGGGCTTTAACCCTGGTGCTGGTTTTGGCTTTCATCATGATGTAGTTTCGCTCGTTGTTAAGCTAGGCGGGTGAGACTTTCCTCTCCTAGCCACCCTGGTCTGTTGGTCACCAGCTGAACAAGTCAGTTGGTTTACAACCCCACCACGAGAAGGTAGACCAGGACGATTATCCGTTATCTCACAAGTCGTTTGTCCGCTCGCATCACACACTACATTGCGGTTGTAGTGTGGTGTTTGCTACCACGGACGGTCTCCTCCTTGTTGTCAATCATACAAGTATGATAAGAGAATACAGACTTTTTTGGGGGTAAAACAATTATTATGATGATGATAATAATTATCGTGATGATATGGTATGGATGACGATGATGATGATGATGACGATAATAATTATCGTGATGATATGATATTGATGACGAAGATGATGACGATGATAATAATAATTGTGATGATGATGATAATAATTATTGTGAGTATGATGATATTGACGATTATGTTTGGTTAAAATGGTACAGATGATAATGATCACGATAATGATGATGATGCTGATTACAATGATGATGATGATGATGAAGATGATAACGATGATGACGATGCTGATTATAATTATCCACTCTCTATAAGTAATATTATTATGTATTTTACTAAATACTGATTCATAAAATAGCAGTTAATTATTATTTCTCATCTTTATCCTCTGCACGCGATTTATTTTCTTTTTTTGCTAAAGGTTCATTTGTCTTTTTCAGAATGTGAAAAAGTGCTTTGAAGTAAAGCTGCGCAAAAACACTTTTTTTATGACAGCGTCTTTGAACTGCTGTTGAAGACCCAATCATTTGTTTTGTTTGTACAAGCTACCAACAAGTGTACAAACTCTTTTTATGTTTCAGTCTGTTTTATAATTTCTTTCTCACGAACACACGATTCAAAGTAGCGCATCAAAAGATCGCGTCTTTTGTGTTTGGATTTATGTGGAACAGACAATATCTTTCACTTCCTTCGGAATAATACACGCCTACCCACGCGCCCCCGCCGGGCCCCCGCCCAGTATTTTGTACTATTGATATACAACCACAGGCTCTATCAACATCTGATGCCGCCATTTTATAATTATTTTGCCCATCTAAAGCAAAGTTTTGAATACTTCAACAAACTTACGCCGAAACAAAAAATCGCCTGGAAGAAGTGTTTTGTTTTCTTTCTTTTCGGGCAACGCGACAACATAATAACAACATGACGAGCTAGAGCTAGAAGCAGGATGTCTTTTGTATCTTGATTTCTGAAGATCGAGTCACTGGTGTTCCTGTCACTCTATGTGAACAACCACACACGCAACGCCTAATACGTCTATAGTGACTGTATGCCTATCCGCTCTTTTATCTTTACTGTAGTGCCCGCCCTGTTTGTAATCCCCAGAATAGTGCCGAACAAAATCACACGTAACATTTACTTGACGTCTAATGGACTCTCTCCCTGTAATCTTTCATAATATATTAGTACATACGGTTTATACCGTCTTGTCATGGCATACTCGCAATTAGTGCAAGTTATGAACAATTCAGATACAAATTTATTCATCAATTTATATGATTATTGTAACATATTTTTTTATTTTGTTTATATGGGTCGATTCATAGATCATTTTGTACATTTTCATTTGTTCTTAGCATGGATCTCAACACCCATTACTAGCTTTTTTCTATAGCGAGCGTGTTTATAAATGCTACATTACCAATACATCATGATAGCAGGTGCATAGTCTGCAATGAGTGGGCGCATATCTTTACCATTTGACGAGCTGCATTCACAGCGAGTATAAAGGGTAACTGACCTAGAAGTAATTCATATTTCTTTCAAACTTTTTCATTGTATATTGCAATCCCGCATGGGTCATTGAAGGCTCACAATGCCCGACTGGGATGCCCATACAACAACATCGGTCAGCTGTATGATAATCTGCCATTGGTGACTGCCACACCTCATCACCTCATTCCATATATACTACTCAAAAAAGTTAACCCGTTTCTTCCTGGAACCGAGTTAATACGGGCCCCGTGTCACACACTCACACCCGGGAACCGACTATAGTCGGTTTCGAAAATACCACACTCATGACACTATTTAATCGTCTAAAAAGCTATATTCTGAATGCAGACATACTAAATTTGTTATATCACTTGAAAGCTAATATAATAAGCTATCGAAATATCTCAAACTTGTATCTTGATTTCTGAAGATCGAGTTACTGGTGTTCCTTTCACTCTATGTGAACAACCACACACGCAACGCCTAATACGTCTATAGTGACTGTATGCCTCTCCGCTCTTTTATCTTTACTGTAGTGCCCGCCCTGTTTGTAATCCCCTGAATAGTGCCGAACAAAATCACACGTAACATTTGCTTGACGTCTAATGGACTCTCTCCCTGTAATCTTTCATAATATATTAGTACATACGGTTTATACCGTCTTGTCATCGAATACTCGCAGTTAGTGCAAGTTATGAACAATTCAGATACAAATTTATTCACCAATTTATATGATTATTGTAACATATTTTTTTATTTTGTTTATATGGGTCGATTCATAGATCATTTTGTACATTTTCATTTGTTCTTAGCATGGATCTCAACACCCATTACTAGCTTTTTTTTCTATAGCGAGCGTGTTTATAAATGCTACATTACCAATACATCATGATAGCAGGTGCATAGTCTGCAATGAGTGGGCGCTTATCTTTACCATTTGACGAGCTGCATTCACAGCGAGTATAAAGGGTAACTGACCTAGAAGTAATTCATATTTCTTTCAAACTTTTCATTGTATATTGCAATCCCGCATGGGTCATTGAAGGCTCACAATGCCCGACTGGGATGCCCATACAACAACATCAAAATTACACGTAACATTTACTTGACGTCTAATGGACTCTCTCCCTGTAATCTTTCATAATATATTAGTACATACGGTTTATACCGTCTTGTCATCGAATACTCGCAATTAGTGCAAGTTATGAACATTCAGATACAAATTTATTCAGCAATTTATATGATTATTGTAACATATTTTTTTATTTTGTTTATATGGGTCGATTCATAGATCATTTTGTACATTTTCATTTGTTCTTAGCATGGATCTCAACACCCATTACTAGCTTTTTTTCTATAGCGAGCGTGTTTATAAATGCTACATTACCAATACATCATGATAGCAGGTGCATGTTAGTACAAACATGAACATACACATGCCACGCACCGACTGCATATTACACAGTCTGTATAAATGACATAGAAGCATACATTTCTTCTCCCGGAATCTTCTGTAAAAGTTATTTGTTATAATATGGAATTGTGTTATGTAAACAATAACGTTGAGAGAATGTGAGGTATCGACAGAGATCTGTAATTTATTTATTGTCGACAAACAAATAATTCGTCAGTCATGATCAGTACTCTTGAACCGGCACTGTCGGGCCCAGCGCGGCCGGTAGTGCAGCGCTGGGCTCACGGTGGTCACGTACGGGTATTGTGATATGACTTCTATTTTATTACGTAATCGCGCACTGCGATAACGAGACGAGCTAGCTCGCCGATCCCTGCTCTCTGGTACGGTGGCAAGGGAACGAATGAATAGCGCATGCGCTGAAGACGACACAAGAATGCCTCAGCTCAGCTAGCTGAAGCCAGCGGACACGCGTTCGTAAAAATCGATTTCTCTGCACGCACACACGCCCGTATGGCAAGCCGTTTTAACATTTATTCCTATTTCTTGATATCAAGAATTCAATTCTTGATATCAAGAATTCGACTTCTTGATATCAAGAATTCATTTCTTGATATCAAGAATTCAATTCTTGATATCAAGAATTACCATTGCTTTACAACAGAACATCATTTCTTGATATCAAGAATTCATTTCTTGATATCAAGAAATCAATTCTTGATATCAAGAATTCATTTCTTGTTATCAAGAATTCAATTCTTGATATCAAGAATTAATTTCTTGATATCAAGAATTCGAATTCTTGATATCAAGAATTCGAATTCTTGATATCAAGAAATAATTTTCTGTTGTTAACCAATGGTAAATCTTGATATCAAGAATTCGAATTCTTGATATCAAGAATTCGATTTCTTGATATCAAGAATTCATTTCTTGATATCAAGAATTCGATTTCTTGATATCAAGAATTACTTTCTTGATATCAAGAATTCGAATTCTTGATATCAAGAATTCGATTTCTTGATATCAAGAATTCATTTCTTGATATCAAGAATTTATTTTTTGATATCAAGAATTCGATTTCTTGATATCAAGAAATCAATTCTTGATATCAAGAATTCATTTGGATATCGAACGCAAGATTTGAGCAGGAATACAATTTGATTTCGAACGCAAACTTTGAGCAGGAATACAATTTGATTTCGAACGCAAACTTTGAGCAGGATTACATTCTGATTTCGAGCGCAAGATTTGAGCAGGATTACATTCTGATTTCGAACGCAAGATTTGAGCAGGATTACATTCTGATTTCGAACGCAAAAGTATTGCACGATTTCCTCCTGAGCGGTGCGGTGTCTAGTCCAGATTCAGGAAGTGCTTTGTGAACACACACCATGTACACACCGCCCTATACGACTCGCGCTAAAGCCTATTCACAAAACTGCCGCAGTCTCTAGTCCAGATTCAGGACGTGCTTTGTGAACACACACCATAGAGCTGTGTACACATGTACACCGCCCTAGAGCCTAAGTAAACATAACTGCTGCAGTCTGAGCCCAAATATTGGCCACGTGCGTTTTTATCATTTCGTGATATGTTGCCAATAAACGTTGCGTAAACCTGTTGTAAAGATTGTCCCTTGTGCAATAAATATGTCCACGTGTTTTTCTGAATGATCAATTGTAAAATATACTTGTATTTTAGTTGAAATAGTAACGTCAGATGTGATATTTTAAAAGCAAAATAACTTCTAAAAAGACTTACAAAATACGCATTGTAAATGCACAATTTGGCAACATATCACAAATTCATTAGTTCCGCATGAATTCTTGATATGTTGCCAATTTATCATTTTTACAATGCGTGTTTTGTAAGTCAATTTAGATGTCTTTTTGCTGAAAATGATCAGATCGGACAGTATTATTTTAACTGACGTGATCAAAAATATTTTAAAATAAATTGCGCAGTAAAAACGTGAATATATTATTACACACGGGGTAATCTTTGCTACAGGTTTGCGCATTGTCTATTGGCAACATATCACGAAATGATTTCTTGATATGTTGCCGTTTTACGTTTTTCAAAGACGCGTTTTGTATGTTTTATAACAAGTAATTAAACTAGTAAGAATCACACCCAATATTATCAATGTAACATTAATTAATAGTCAAATGATTAAACAGTATGAAATGAAAATTTTATACAAGGAAAATCACCGAGACAATCAATGCACAGTGCAAACTGGCAACATGCATTCTTGCAGAATTCTCGCGATACATTGACTTTCGACACCGCACCGCTCAGGCAGGATATTATTTCGTGCACAACTTTTGCGTTCGAAATCGAATCACAATGAATTTGAGCGCAACTTTTGAGCACGAAATCAGAATGAATTTCTGCATTACATTTGCGCTCGAAATCAACTGTGAATTTTTGCATTACTTTTGCGCTCGATATCAAAATAATTCTTGCAATAGTCTTGCGTTCGAAATACGAATTGAATTCTTGATATCATGAATTCTATTTTTTGATATCAAGAATTGAATTCTTGATATCAAGAAATGAATTCTTGATATCAAGAATTGAATTCTTGATATCAAGAAATGAATTCTTGATATCAAGAATTGATTTCTTGATATCAAGAAATGAATTCTTGATATCAAGAAATGATTTTCTGTTGTAAAGCAATGGTAATTCTTGATATCAAGAATTGAATTCTTGATATAAAGAAATGAATTTTTGATATCAAGAAGTCGAATTCTTGATATCAAGAATTGAATTCTTGATATCAAGAAATAGGAATAAATGTTAAAACGGCTTGCCATACGCCCGCTGGTCTTTTGTGTGGAGGCCTTGGCTCGTATCAGTGAAAAGAATCTCGTTTTGGGGGTCGATAGATGGGCTTTTATTTTCGGAAGCAACAGGTTAACTAGCGAATCCAGCCATCATACGAGGGCTGTTTCGCTACAGTATAGTACTGATAGATCATAATGCCACTTTCTATAAAGGTTTATAATGAAGACGTAATTACGACTAACGTAACTAATGATCATAATAATGATGAGTGTATGCACTTCGTAATGTCAAACTATTTTGTCACACAATGCAAAGAAAGCAATTGTATTTTGTACAGTTTATTTTGTATACTCGCTGGTCAATAACTATACTAGGTGAAGTAAACAGACACAAATAATTTCTTATAATGCTATTGCAGCTTTATCAATTATGTAACACAAATCGTATCAAGCTTAATCTATCAATATGTCAAGAGTCCAGACAAATTATAATTACATGTTTCCTTGTATCAATATTAACACATCACATTTGTACAGTAAATTTGTCTTATTATAGCGATGCCCCAATTCAGGTATAATACAGAAACATGCAAAACTTACTAATTATCATCACCAAGATACAGTGACCAGTCTATACCAGCTGTGATCCCGCAAACAATGATCGGTGTACCTGTTTTAGAAAACAAGTTTGCAATAATATTGAAATATTCGGTCAAGAATAACCGTCAAAATTACAGGTCTAGCAATAAATGTGGATCCCATGACTAAAAAAGTATCACAAGGATAAAAATGTTTGAGAAAGTTAATGTAGGAAATTAACACATTTATTATGGTGCTACAATGTTTTAAAATGTTCGATTGTCATAGTGATCCATTAACATGATTAATAACTTTATAAGGTGTTTCCAAAAGTGACATATATACTGAATGATGTGATTCATTAAAAAGAAAGCGGTTTACCGCGTGAAAAGTGAAATGCATGTCAAATTGATATCACCTACTGCATGTACTGCCTTCGCTTTTTACTACAATCCGGAACGCTGACGTGTTAAAAGATGTGCAAGACGTGAAAGAAAAAGAGGGTCACGAAGCGGCGCGGCGGCGCATAATCAGAAAATTCGCGAATGGCCCATGTAATTATAAATATTTACATAATTAGGGAGAAATTTGAGGGAAAAAACGAAACTTATTTCTTTCTTCCATCACTATGATCCAAACAACAAGGAACAAGGAAATGTAAACATGTTCGTTGAATTTGACAAAATTATTTAATTAAACACTTTTTTAAAGTCACACTCCATATTCAAACACCAGACTTACCCCAGGCGGCAATGCAGGCCTTGAGCATGAACTGCGATACGGTCGCGTTGAAGACCTTCACAAACAGGAGATAGACGTTGACCGCCTCGACGAGCAACCAGAACATGGAAGCGAGCAGGAAGTAGTGAATGAGCACACCGACGACCACGCAACCCACGGTCGGATGTCGACGTTCGATGCCGATGACGAAGACGAGATAAAGACCGAGTAATGCACAGCACAGGTTGATGAGGATTCGCTGCGGCTGCTTGGATCGAAGATTTCTGGATGATCACATTCGAACCATTAATTGTTGTTTGATATCATATGATTATATTATCAAATTGTTTATATTAATAACAATATAAAATTATTGGAATGCCTGTGTGGACGTTTTTCTGGTAAAGGTAACCAAAAGAGTAAGATATATCAGATATGAACAATGTTAGCATATCATACATTAAAAATATAATAGATTTAAATAAAATGTGAACATTTCAGTTGACCTTTTAAAAAACATCCATAATTGAATACTACATGTAATGATATGGTTTATAATTATATAGTTGACTAGTATTTACTTGTCAATGTAATTGATGCGATTCTTGACGGATATATAGTTTTAAAAAATAAATTTTTAAAAATTAAAATAGTTTATTAACTTACTTCATGTAGGCGTATGTGATGAGTGTGATTACAAGGGAGACAATGGAGACAACGCATCCAACGAGAGTCACGATATCAAGAGCATTCACAGCGATGTCACCTGATATATCCTGTCACGTGACCAAAATACATTAGGGTTTACATCGATAATGTATGTATTAATTGATTAATGCAATTAAATATCTCTTAAATAGTCTCTGTAACGTTTCGATGTCATGTGCTGGGTCATGTCACGTGACCAAAATACATTTGGGGTAACGTTGATAGTTTATGTATGAAATAATCAACGCACCTAGGTCCTATAACTCCTATTAGTCTAGTAGTGTTTTCTTAACGCATCAACGGTCATATAAAACATCATGTCACGTGACCCAAATTAAATTTGTATTGAGATGGTGTATACGTATGTATTGATAAAAACCTAAATTATGATCAGTTATTGTATGTAATCTTGTGGCTTCGTATTCACGGTCCTGCTGAAAAACAGCTTCAAGCTGAAAGCGGGCATTTTTACCAATTGAATATACCGTGATTGAAAATAAACAACATCATAAAAGCAGATCTAGAATTGATACTATCTGCGAAATTATTTCCCAGTCACTATTCAAATGCCACCTATAATTTCCTGCCAAAGTGCCACACGGCAAACAAAGATGATAAAAGCAAAAGTCTAAATATAATTTATTTTGAATAAAGTGTCATATTAATTATACGCCTCTCCATATATTATTTTCTACAGAAGGAAGGTGTATACCATTGGCAATACAAAACCAACGAATGCATGGGCCGACGGTATTTAACATAATTCGGATAATAATATTGGTACAAACTAACTTATAATGTAAGAAGGAACAATATAAACAATATGTTTGTGATAGATACATGCTAATTAAGGTTAGTGACAGAAATATTCCTGACTCATAGAAAGACATTATTAATACGAGGCCCCTACAAGGCCTTTATCCACTCAAGCTATGCCTATTTTGATGGTTGGTCTTTTGCATTTTTTCATTTCATCAATGATTTGTAAATACCCGTCAGATATATACAGTAAAATCTGTGTAAAGTGACCACCAAAGGGAAACGCGAAAGGGGACCACCGTAGACATGTGTCCTGATAGACAGGTTCATACCACAGTGTTTTGTTTACAAGGCATCACTGTTGATGGCCACTAAAGGCAAGTTGGCTGCTATAGACAGGTGGTCACTAAAGACAGGTTTGCCTGTATGTATATGGCATTGCTTTAAATCGCTCTGTATTGTAATACATGTGCATGTATTTGCAACTTTAACAGTGATATTCCCATTAGGTTACACTAGGTTAGCCGTGAAGTCCACCACGGTGGAAATCATTTCGACATTTCCATGCCATGTTAACTGCCCCCCCCCCCCCCCCCCCCCGAGACCTAGTGGTATTACAGAGATAATCTCCTCCGGTTACATGCAGTAAACTGCATGGCCACTAGTCTAGGTTTCTAGACCTTTTCATTCTTATTCATTGTGCGGTGTGACTGATATTATATTGACCCAATAAATCCTGCCAGTGTATAGTAGCAAAGTCATTATTATTGGCTAAGTATTAACACATGACCTATAAACATTCATAACCATGTCTATTTAAGTGGTCTGTAGCAGCTATCCTGCCTGTTGTGTCCACTAAATCAGAGTGCATTGCCAATTTGAGTTCCCCATAAGAATAAATGGACATCTTCAACGAACTGTAGTTTTCTTGTTTCTTGCCCAATTATACTCTAACCTTCAGAGATTGTTCCTACCATTTGACAATAGGGTAAAGCGAACAAACTTGATACTCTGTACACATCCGAACCCAAACTCGTCTGTAGTGTCTGCGTATCAAGACTAGCAGCACGACGTCTTGATTGAGACACCATCTGCTAGAAATTAGCGCCGAGGCCAGAACGGTGTAACGGTGATAAAATTCTACGAGAGGCACGAATCTCTCAACCTCTCCTCAGCTCTGAGAAGCGGTTATTTTCTAACGAGGCTGAAACGTCATGCATAATGTATTCTCAGTTTGTAGATAATGAATGCAGAAGTAATCTGCTTGAAGAAAACAATACAAATACGAACCATAAGTACAGCAAAGCTGGTGAGGTGATCGCACAGACATCGAGTGATGTTGGGTCCATCCTCTCGTCGACATCCCTCCGACGACCACCGACCACCGTGGTCGTTCTTCTCCCAGAAAACGCAGCTTCTGTTGTCAAGGACGTCGGGTGTAGTGCTCTGGAGTAGTGATTGCTATAAGAAATGAAACTGGTTACTATTCTGAAACATTGTAAGTAAAGGCGGTTTCACACAGTGAGACTGGTAATTAAGCAGGCTCTAATGTTTATCAACCTTGCCTGACTCGCCAACAGAAGTTGGCGAGAAAGTATATATGCGCCTTCCGTTGTCTTCAATTTGATGAGCGTATTATCGCATAGATAGACGTCACTCACAATGCGGTACAAAGGTTCGTGATAGGGATTAAACACTCGCCACATGGATTTAGATGACTCAGATATAGGAGATATATATGTACATATTATTATTCGCTACAGTTATCCTTTGGGCGATTTTAAAATTTGGCTTACTTTGAATACGAAGAACGACATTTCCACCTCCATTCCTTTGGTTAGATCTTTGATCTTCGTGCCTTCGATGGTCGCAGATATTACCCTTGTTCCCACAACAGGTCGACCAACATCTACTTCAGTAGCATTCGTGATGGGAGAGTATGCTTGTTGGAACAGCTTAGTAGTTTGATAGATGAAAAAACTGACCGGAAGTGAGCCGTTCACTGCTTATGGGAGGTAAACACAAAATTGATTTTGGTAAGTTTTTCAGAGGATTTGATTTATTGTTTACTTATTCAAGATGTACTAGGCAAGGTAGTTCCATTCAGGTTCTGATATAGGTGGATCCGCTTTACAAGAAAGCCCTGCAATATATATATCAATATATAGTATGATTAAACCAAAAGAACTATTTCATTTCAACAATATTACTGTTGGCTACACCCCATTTAACATGTTTAATGTGTTGACCCGTGATTTAGCCACCTTTTCAAGCGCTTGCAGACGTATTATACAAAGTGTCTCCAAAAAAGCGGAACCCTACTTCCACCAGCAATATCTCATCTAATAAACAAAACCATGTTTATCCTAATAGTCATCGCAACGATCATTTATTATTACTCTTTATATTATTATACCATATTTGTAACGATTAAGCTTGCGCGGTTATTGAACTGCAAATAATTGAATGAGCAATGTTACAATTGCTTTGCGCACGTGATTTGGTTCTACTTATCAACGCAGTCACAACAAAATAATAGTAATTTATTGAATCCTTTCCTCTTGTTCTTTTGTATTGTAATCATATTGTTCCAATCGTTATTTAACTTCACATTTTAATGAACATGGAGATACTTCCTAAGTCAGTACCTTGTCTGACCTTGCAACTGACCACTGTACCACTCAGGTTTGTCTAGTCACTAGTTAGTGGATAGACTCTGAGAGTCTCCAACAAGTTACTGAAGCTTTTTACCATAATTTCCCCGAAAGTGATACACGTATGAACAAGTATGAAATCGAAGGGACTAGTCTGAATCTTAACAAGGGTAGATCTGGGTAGAGAAGATCAGGTCGGACACCACTGGGGTCATATAGACGAAGGTCTACAGCACTCCGCTGCAAGATACAGAAAACATCCGCAATCGCATCATCAGGGTGTTCGATACCTTGTGCCAGCAGGGAAATGTGGTCAGATAGGCTATGAGAGCCATTGTGACACGAGCACAAATCTGTGTGGACAGACAATTGGTAGGACATTTGGGATATCTATGGACCCTGAAATCTTTTCGAAGTTGAATGAGTGTCAAGCTTTGAATAAATAAACATCATGAAATATCACTCGAATTCGTCTTAGAACTGTTTCATTCTTTGCAGTGCTTAAACAATTACTGTATACCTAAAACTACGTTTTGCATAACTCTGATAGGGGCATTTATATGCATTCATGCATTAAGCTATCACAACAAATTTGGTTTCAAACGAAAGAGTATAAATTCGCCCTTTGCATGACATATTTCCATAAGCATAATTATGTTTATAAAATATGGTTCTGCTCTTTTTGGAAACACTCTGTATAACGTACTGACATGTAAATGAATTTGAAAACAACATGCCAACGTTGTCGAGAGGAATAATAGTAAATTGCAATTAACTAAAGGAGTGGTCACATTGGACACGACTCCCCACGACTAGACCCACGAATGCAGTACGCATTGGTACAAATCTATGGCAAGCCGTTTTAACATTTATTCCTATTTCTTGATATCAATAATTGAATTATTGATATCAGTTTATTTCTTGATATCAAGTATTACCAATAGAGAAAAGTATTTCTTGATATCAAGAATGCATTTCTTGATATCAAGAATGCATTTCTTGATAACAAGAATGCATTTCTTGATATCAAGAATGCATTTCTTGATATCAAGAATTAGATTTCTTGATATCAAGAAATGAGTTCTTGATATCAAGAAATATGAATAGATGTTAAAAACGGCTTGTCATAGATTTGTACCAATGCGTACTGCATTCGTGGGTCTAGTCGTGGTGAGTCGTGTCCAATATGACCACTCCTTTAGTCAATCGAATGTACTCATCTTAGAACCTGGTTGTTCGCATTTTGCGTGCTGCATCACGGAGAGATAACAAATTGTTTATAACAAACGAAATAAAAGAATGAAGAAATAAGCACACCAATGATGTAAAAAGCCAATGTAATGGATACATGTAACATTGCTTTGCAGTTTATTTTGTACAGGAAATAATGAGGCAAATGCAAATTGAACACGTCATTAGTATCTATGCAAATATTCTTTTAGGAAATAACCAATAAGTAAATGCATCGCTCTACTAAATTGAACAATAGCATACAACATTGCTTAATTCACCTGTGATGTTGCTCGGCAGTCTTTGTAGGAGTACACGAGGCAGGAGGATGGTGGCATCAGCCATTTCCTCTGGGATATCCTCAGCGTCAAAGTACACTACAGTCATGTTCTCGTACAGCTCGACGTCGATCTGCCTGCTTTCCGTGTTCAACGATGACGAAAGCGAGGCAAACCCGAGGTCCGTCGTGGTCATGTTATTGGACCACGGCAGCTGAAGTGCGATGACCCCCAGGTTTGGTTCAATGACCGTCAGGTTGTCACCGGCTCCCAAGGTCTGGAAGAGAGTTACCTGGTGTTCCAGGGAGTCCAAGATCGAGGATGTCGTCGCGGCGATGTCACCGGAAAGCAGAAATACGTCATCGTCGATGTTGAGAACGTTGCTGACGATTCGTACAACATTCGTTGAAACCTTCAGTAGCGTACAAGAGAAATTGAATTCGTCGGCCAGTCTTCAAGGTGGACAAGTGTCAATATGAATGTTCTTACAAGATAATTGAAAAGACTGTTTAAAGTACGACATCAAAATGTATGCACGACACGGATGTGAGAACATTCCATGTTCATATTTTGGTTTCAAATTAACTCATAAGTATCTAATTTCATACTTCCATTACTAAGAGGAGCAAACATAATATGCAATTCAATTTGGTCAACTCATGCAGACAAAGTTACTAGATCTAGTAACTTTGTTCACATGACTGTGCAAATAGTTATGAGTGGTTGATACAATGTATATTGTTGTTATTTGATATTTCCACTAGGTCCTGTTTGAAAATTTCAGGTTAAATGGACGTTATATGGCCGAGTAATAAGAAAAAATGCAAAGTGTTGTTCACTATAACTCATTGCATTCACTTTATACACGGTTTTGACGATCCATTGAATTATTTAAAATCTAAAAACTTCAATCGTAAATATACCTTTAACGAAATGGAAATTTTAAAACCAGAAACCTGTCCCATGAATGTATTACTAATACGAATACAACAAGGTATGAGGGAACTACTAGAATTCAAATTGGATTTTGAGGATTTGGACAATGATACTAAGTCCCTTTAAGATAATTACGGACAATGGGTCGTTTAGGCATTGGGCAAACTGGGGTTTTGCATTTCAAATTTTATAAGTGGCAATAGCAAATATGATTTGAATAAACTAAGTTTGTCATTTGTTCCATATTAATTGAAAATTATGCTATTTTTGTTCAAATTCTATATGTTAATGCAAAGAACCTTTATTATAACTATTATAATCAACTTCGTTTTCAAATTAAACAGTGTGCACCATTATTCTAACTTAAAAGAAAGTTGAAAATTATTTCAAAGCAACATACTCTACATCTACAGCTCTCTCTCTCTCGTGTCACCCCTTTCTAGAATCCTATGGTTATTTGGTTAATTGGTTGGTTTGTAGGTTGGTTGGTTGGTTAGTTGGTTGGTTGGTTGGTTGGTTGGTTGGTTGGTTGGTTGGTTGGTTGGTTGGTTGGTTGGTTGGTTGGTTGGTTGGTTGGTTGGTTAGTAGGTTGGTTGGTTAATTGGTTGGTTTGTAGGTTGGTTGGTTGGTTGGTTGGTTGGTTGGTTGGTTGGTTGGTTGGTTGGTTGGTTGGTTGGTTGATCGGTTGGTCGGTTGGTCGGTTGGTCGGTCGGTCGGTTGGTCGGTTGGTCGGTTGGTCGGTTGGTCGGTTGGTCGGTCGGTCGGTCGGTCGGTCGGTCGGTCGGTCGGTCGGTCGGTCGGTCGGTCGGTCGGTCGGTCGGTCGGTCGGTCGGTAGTTAGGTAGGTTGGTTGGTTGGTTGGTCGGTTGATTGGTTGGTTGGTCGGTTAGTTTATTGGTTGGTTGGTTGGTTGGTTGGTTGGTTGGTCGGTCGGTCGGTCGGTCGGTCGGTCGGTCGGTCGGTCGGTCGGTCGGTAGTTAGGTAGGTTGGTTGGTTGGTTGGTTGGTTGGTTGGTTGGTTGTTTTTTTTGTTCTTCTTTTTTGGCCTCCAATCAATCAAATACGGCATGATTATTTGGGTCTGGGGCCGCCCTTTGACGTTATCCCCTGATATACGCGATCAAGATTCAAACCCGGGCCGAAGAGTGCGAAGAGTGGGCTCTGATCACTAGACCAGAACACCTCTTAACCTTTACGCTTACATTTGATGTTCTTTCTAAAGGCCAGTTTTATATGTATACGTTCTCAGTAAATGTATTGATGATTCCTCCACTGTTCATGATTGTATTTTTTGTCTTGTAATTTGCCATAGCATTTTTATTTGTATTCTTTAATGATAACTTTAAAATTTATAAAAAAGTGTATGTTTGCTTACCATTGTGCTATTGTTATGAACTTGGAAAAAAAAAAAAAATCCTATCAAATCAAATTACATCAAATTATACATACCTCTTGAGAGGAACTATTGACACGGACGATGTTTTGCAGTGCGTCTGCTACTGCTTCCAGCCCGGTGATGTCGTTTGCTTGACTCTCATTGGTTGCAGTGACAACGGCACGTGAGTATGACGTCACATTTTCTTCCGTCACGTTAACCTGTGTATCTTATACAAACGATTTACCTTTCAGTATTACATAACAACATTGACAAGTATATACAGTGTAACCAACAATTATTTGGACACCCTGAAAAATATAAGAAAAACAAGGAAATCAAGATATTCATTCAAAAAAGACTTTATTCACAGACTGAATCATAAAGGTGACAAACTTCCGATTAAGGAAATATGAAAATTTAATATTTCAATGGCCTATTGTTCCTATTGTTCTCAGTTGTTCATGTTTTGAGGTTATTTGGACACCTACCATCTGCAGCAATCTGGTGGAGAGCATGCCCAGCAGTGATTGCTGCCAAGGGAGGAACAACAAGGTATGAGCAGGACTGAAAACTGGCTGAGTTACCCTTCACTAATAGGTGTCCATGTCATCACATGCATCATTTTGTATGAAACATGGTTGAAACCAATGTTTTTTAGAAAGCGCCCGTTTGTGTTTAATGGCTCCTTTTTAACCACATACTAGAGTTTGGAGGTGCTTTTTACTTTCAGCTATCAGTCAATATCAACAGCAAAACGAACGTTGTTGATGATTTGGCTTTATACTTAGGCGTTTGTAATTTTATCTTTCGAGCATGATGGAGTTATAACTATTAGATTTTAATGTAATTGTGCAGGTTTTGGTTACTAAAGCTCAGACTTAGCAAAACTGTACTACCCCTTTAAGTTTTTTTAATAGAATGTTAACGTAATAAAATAAAAACACCTACGCGATCGTCGTTATGAAATATGGGCAAGAGAATATTCATCGGTGTTTCTTGCTCTCTTCTCATCTTCTAACTTTGCGTCTTTTGATTTTAATTTCCGAAATAAACATTTAGGGAAATTTGTCATTTAAGGATGTTAAAGGGATAGTTGAGTTTTGATCAAGAGAGTACAGTTCTGGTCAAACTGAATCTTAGTAACCCACACCTGCGCTATTACATTGCAAACTAATAATTATATATAGCTCCACCATATTTGAAAGGAATGAATAGTACAAATGACTAAGTAAAAAGCCTGTTATCATTCCAAAAGGGTCGTGAAAATTCAAAAGGTCGCTTTCTAAAAACTCATTGGTTTCAACCATTTGAAATAAAATATTGTGCATGTGATGTTTTGTTGAAATAGTGATTCGATATAGAGATGATTAACAACTATTTGAAAACCTCTTGTGTACATTTTTATAAAGAGGAAGCATTTTTTTTTGTAACGGCTGGTTCATAATTATTGAATAATTTCGGGGCCCCACAATTATTCCAAATGGTCATGTTTATGGATATTTCAGCCATTTCGGAACTGATTGTGTCAAATTAAGTTCATTCTGTCATTAAAATTGTATGCTCTTTCAAATTTGACACTCATTTTTTTATTATCTCACAACAAAACTAGTTTGTGTAGCGCCCTCTGTACCAAAACTCAACTATCCCTTTAAATTGTATTAATTATGGCCACTATGGCCCCCTGGCGTTATCAGGGTTAAGCCCGGCGCACAAATGCCGAGCCAACTCGACCCAATCCGATCCGAATGGATCAACTCTGTGTGCATTGCTTTACGACACCGATTTTGTCAGTCGGAAGGTAATCGAGCCCAATTCAACATATTAAATTGGTCGCGACTGAATCGGACCGACTGTGCCTTTCAGTTGGGTCTGGTCGAATCGTGTCGAGTCGGCTCCGTCTGCGCCAAGCTTATACGAACGCTGATTAATTTAGGCTAATCAATTGAAGGTAAACACACCCTGGCTATATGGTGTATTCTAAATTATTTCATTGTAAAATATTCCCCAGTACGTTTTTTAATAGTATGCGATATAAACACCTACCAGGCCCGTAGCCGGGGGAGGGGGTGCGTTGGATGCGTACGCACGCACCCCCCCCCCCCCCCCCCCCAAATTCAGAAAGGTCTATTTTTTGCCGGTCTCGGGTCCACTTTTTACCGGTCTCGAGCCCACTTTTTAATAGTCTCGACCTTCTTAACCGGCTGACACGACTCTCAGCCTGTGTTCTCGGTTCCGTTTTTGTAAATTTCGCACCTCCCCATGAAAAATCCTGGCTACAGGCCTGCCTACCTTTGCTAAATCTGCTAGGACTTGGCTGGCATTCATTCGGCGTGTACCTGAAAACGGAACAGTGAGATAGATATATTACCCGTAGCTATAGGGGATGGGATCATGGGAAAGGGAAGCAGGGGGCACGTCTTTATAATTTGACAAAAGGAAATCGACAAAAGGTAACAAGATATTAAATATCCATGAGAGTGTACATTTTCTCATATACTAGTGGAGTGCCACCCAATCAGTTAGCAGAAACCATAATAACCACTTATAGTTGCCTTTAAATTTTAGAAGTATCAGTGTATTGTTGAAGTCCAAAATAAGAGAAATGTATACATCAATGTACATTAAATGATTATGAATATCTTATAATTTGCTATTGCAAATATTACTATTGGTGCTTTTGATGATGAGGATAATTTTGTATTCTGATTTAATTTGACATTATTGAATAACAAACTGATTAATTCAACAACATACGAGTGATGAAAATGTCCCTTGGCCTTGGTAATAAGGACGTCACAATGACGTAGCTATTGTCCCCTGATCGATTCACACCGATGATGGAGTTGTTATACGTTTCTGTGAACAGGATATCGTCATTGGTTCCGTGGAGGGCAAGCCTATATGGTCCGAGTATATATCCGTCGATCTGGCTTAGATGTATGCGACGATCACCACCGTCAAAGGTAACGGATTCGATTCGATACATATCGCACCAGTACACACGATTCCCTGTTATGAGACGAAAGGGGAGTATATTACTCAGTACTCATATTGTGTAAGGACACATTCAGGCTTATGCTCGACCGCAAAATGTTGCTTTACCAAATCCGGGACAAAGTCACCTTTTTATGTCCCTCAGACTTTTGCTAATCTACCTTTTCTTCAGCACCTACACTGTCTTAATGACTCACTATACTAGTTGAAATTCGTCACAAATCCTCAGGTAATTCTTTTTCTTATTGTCATTTGTATGTTTGTGTTTCTTTTTATATTGATTAAAAAGTAATTAAAAAATACTAAAAAGTATTAACAAAAAAAGCATGCATGTATATTTATATCTTAATTAATTGAATATCAAAGTAAAAATGGTAAAAAGGGCTAAACAATGTTTAGTCTTTGAGTTCATTCAAATTAATGGTGCGAACAAAGGTAGCCAGTGTGTTTAAGGTTCGCGTTTCAAAAGAGAGACAATTGAATAATTTGGAGCTATGATAAAAGAAACTTCTTCTCAAAAACTCGGTCTTAGGCATTGGAAGCTGAATTTTTTTTATGATCGCTATTTCTTAAATTGTGTGGATTATGTCGTAATTCAACTCGTGAAGATAAGTAAATTGGAGTTAAGTCATGCATTATCTTGAATAGCATGATTAAATTTCCTCTTTTCCATCTATCAACGATTGGGACTACCTTTGCTTGTTGGTGGATTTCTCGAGTTCTTTGTTCAAAAGGTGCCTTAATCATAATCCGTATAGCTCTATTTTGTAGAACACGTAGCTTACTTAAGACGACTTGAGTAGCATTATTCCAAATTATAGAGCAGTAATCAAAGTGTGTTTGAATAATACTAAAGTATAGCATTCTAGCAGTACACACGTCAACAATAGGTTTGACTTTACGAAAGAGAAATAAGCCTCGGACAACTTTTTTGCGTACATGGTCTATGTGCAGTTTCCAATTCAAACTATGATCAAGAATTACGCCAAGATATTTACAACTATAAACTTCATTCAGTGCATTATTACCGATGTGTATATTTATATTTACATTATGAAACTGCTTTACTCTTGTATGGGATCAAATAACCATATATTCAGTTTTGCTCATATAACCTGTTAGCATTCAACCATAAAGTTACAGAATTTAAATCATCATTAACCTTGTTTGATACACCATTGGCACTATTGGAGGCATACTATATACACGTATCATCAGCAAATAATGAAATAGATGAATTTTTACCACATAAATTAAATGTAAAGCGCATAGAGAATTCATTGGAATTTAGAAGTATGTGCTATACAAATCAAATTTATGATTTGATGATTATTATTCATTTACATACCAAGATTGTTTAATGTAACACCAGAGGGCTGGTACACGTTCTCGTGAACAAGAATCATACCGTCACTCCCGTCCAGGTTTGCTCTCTCAATCCTGTTCTTTGTTGCGACCACCCAGAAGATGTAACTATAACAACATAATAGATAACGAATGGGGAAACCGAACCTGGAATTTATGCTTAACATATTACTGATAATTGCATGATTCCTGTCACTTTATTAGCCCCGTGTTCACACACTAAAATGTCATCGTATAGCTAGTCGAGAGCTGACTAGCTAGTCAGCTCTCGACTACCTATACGAATGGAAATTGTGTGTCTGAATGCTCACTAACGATACGTCGTATTATGTCAAGACTCATGATTAGCGAAACGGGGGTTTGAGGATCGTTTCGAACTAGAGCTGACTAAAGAATCACGCTCGTTTTGTGTGTGAACGCTGGGCGACTCGCTAATCATAATTCTTTACGACAACCGTTATAACTGGGCGGGGCTTAACGCGCTCACAGAAGACAGCAGGCAAAACAAAAGGACAGCACACTGCGCAGTAGTAAACTGCGCACCTATACGATGTTTCGTTGCAGCTGTTTTGGGATCTTGTTTTTGTGTGTGTGCACGATCGTTAGTTTCGTTAATCATGATCCTGTATACGACGTTTCATTAATTATGATTCTTTATACGACGTTTTGGGATGAAAATTGTTTGTGTGTGAACACGCTGCTAGTCATTTATAACACAACGTTTTTGAGACCACTATCATCCGAATCGACTGAATCGACTGGAGGCTGCCATGTTCTAAGGGTGCGATAACAAAAACTAACTGACATAGCATCAGGCGCACCTGTTAGTGCACGAGCAGATGACTTTTTATGCGGTACAGTTGACAAAATTAGCAGCCTCCAGTGGTCAGTAAAATCAGATGATAGTGCTCTCAATAACATTAATTATGTCTAGTATTAGTGATATATAACATGTCTAATAGAGGAATGATTATAAATGACAGGAACTATGCAATTATCAGTATCAGAAAATACAAGTACCAACGTTTGAGTACCCTTTAACTTTATTGATTCCATTTAACAGAGAGAGCAATGAGAAAGAGAAATATCATACATATTTTATCATTTCCTTGAAAATAATATCACTTATTCGTAACATGTTATAATGTTATAGTCGAAACTCTCCTCACCAAAAAAAAACATCATTATACAATTCTTTTTATTTAATGAGCAGATGGTCTTCACAATCAAAATTCATTTCTTTCTGGGGAGACAAACATGATTAATCCGCTATAACAGAAGGTTAGTCTGTAAAAGATACATATGCAGATACAACAAGAACATCAACAATAACAACAACAACAACAACAACAATAATATTAATAACATTAGCAATAACGAATTAAGGGTATGTGTACAGCATGTGTGAATTTCCTAATGGTAGCAGTGACTGGAATGCTCCTTTTCTTATATAGGAAATCGGGAAATGTACGGTATGTGCTGGTTGAAAGTTAAAGGGATCTACTAGCATCGTTTTAAACTCCACAAAACGTATTCAGAACTCTAGCAGTTCTCACATACCTTGGATATTTGATTACCAATACAAGCATGGAACAGGTTTCAGATTTGATATTCTCCACTGGAGAATTTAAACTGTGTACAAAATCATTGCAGGGAGTTCAGCAAATATCACTCTGCTTTCTCGCTTATTAGTCGGTCATATAATATGGCATTCATATAACATGGAATGTCCACACACCATTATACAGTCCGAGCTAGAGACCACCTGACCTTGTTTTGTTTATATATACAACGTTTTTCGATGGTGTTTTGATAATTCGAGGGTGCCGATTCCAAATCCGATGAGTGCCAGGCGTGAAACCATGAGCGTTTTTTTTTTTTTTTTGGAAACGCGAAAATCCAAAATGGCCGCCAAAACATGGAAGTTTGCCTCTTTTAGCCCCCGGAATGATATAATCTCAATAAACGCCATTCTACACAAATAAATCAAATTAAATTTTGTTCCTCGAGTTAACTTACAATAGAATGAAACTAAATATGTGCTAAAAGCAGCTTATTATTGTGTTTAGGGCACAATTACCATTCAAAATGGCCGCTAAATACATTTTATGTACAGTATGAATGGGTATTTCAATGTACAAATAGAATCGTTATAAAAAAAAAAGCAAGGCCAATTTTCCCCATATGACGGAATAAATTGAGTTGAGTTTATTTTGTCATGATGATTCTAAATCTGAAAGGAGAGCCAGAGCAGTAGCGTTGATTGTTGACGGGTTTTCTCCTCCACTTGGATGTGCTCAGGTTGTCAAGAAGGGCATTCCAGGAGCAGACCTTTCCCTTGAGCTTGGTGATATGGTCATGTACGTCAAAGATATATCTAAGCTCACCCCTAAGTAGACTTGACTGTCATAGTGTTCCACTCTAGGTCCATTCCAGGTAATCTCCAGTTTCCGTTTTACATGCATGTTCTTCAGATGAAAAGGGCACACTTGGGTTTTGGCTGGATTATCATTCAGATGCTTCTCTTTGTCAGATAACGATATGTTGGGAAGAGCCTCACACAAGGTGGCTTCTGCATTGGGAAAGTCAGCACGTTGCGTAGTGATACACAGGTCGTCTGCATAGTTGAAGCTCCTAGTCTCGGATGGGTAGGTCGGTCTTTGACATAGATGTTGAACAGAGTTGGTGCCATAACGCTACCTTGGGGAAGCCATTATTCTGCCTGCGCCAAGGACTCTTCTTTTCCGGCAGCTCGACGAAGAACAGTATGCTCTCAATCAAGGGCTTCACCCATAGGCGCCGGAAGTGGGGGGGCCGCCCCCCCCCCCCCATTCCAAAAAGTGGGGGGAGGGCAAAACGCGTTTTTGCCCCCCCCCCCAAAAAAAAAAAAAACCCTCCCCCTCAAAAAAAAAAAAAAAAAAAAAAAAAAGGGAAAAGAAAACATGATATGTATTAGCGAATACCTGTTAATTATAACGTTTAAAAACTAAGTTATACATCCATTTAAAGTTTTCGCTGCGCGCTTCGCGCGCAAACAAGCAATATTAGTTTGTGTTGTAACTTGCGTATATGGTACGTCTGCGGTGGGTTTTTCTGTACCAATCCACGTAGTTCCTGTGTCGGCTGTTATTGCTTTGGCTGTTTGTGTGACGTGCACCAAATTGCACTATTTCAAGTATATAAATGCAAAATCTTCCCCTACTGGATGCAGTAACATCCAGTAGTTTGTGTAGGAGCCTGTGATGTACTAAAAAGTGTACTAAATACTGTTCATTATTATGTTGAGGGCACTATCTTAAATCTGGAAAGTGGCAGGTGCCATTTTCAAGGTTTTTGTACAAATCTAAAACACCAAAAATGGCCACAACTAGATTTGTTTTAAATAGTTTTTGGGGCTCCAAATCATGTTATAAACTGTTTATAGAAATCTTATGTATTAATTTGTTATTATTTTGGGGGCATAACCCAACACGCACAATTAAATTAAGTTTTACTCAATACTGGTTGCTGTTCTGTTTTTGGGTACAATTTCAACTAAATTTTTCAGATTTAAAATCACCATGACTAATTATTTTTTTTAACAAATCAAACTATCGTGCTCACTCCGCCATATGGAGGAAACTTGGCCATATTTCATTTGCATTCATGATTATACATAATACAGTACAGGTAGCGATTTAAATTGTTATTTAACTATAGGTTTTGTTGCCATTTTTAATTTCAACTGTGCAAGAACCACAACAGATAAACAACTTTCAGTACATCTGGGCAATTCCACGGTAACGGAAGGACATTCAGACACAATTTTGGAACTTCAATCAAATAATTCCAGGATCTTGCTTTTGACTTTTTATTCTAAATGGCATGTCTTTGATCCTTGTTGGGACACCTTTGATTTCCACTATTTCTGAAATTTTGACCGCATTATGTAAATTAGATATGGACACTAATGAGGCCGGTAACGGAAGGACGCCAAAATGGACATGGATTTTCAATTTTTTTAGTTATGACCCAATCTCTGTGAAGTTATGAGGTTTATCATGTTAAGTTGGCTACTAGTCAATTTCCTTATGTTCACAGAGTATAACACCACCTTTTAAGAAAAATATCTACATTGGTATATTAATTATGAGAAATTAATTACTCCAGTGTTCGGTAACGGAAGGACGGTAACGGAAGGACCTCTGAAAAGTCTATTGGAATTGTACAATAAAATTAATTTTGAAATGTAAAGACCGAGAAGGAAACATCTCTTTTGTGGTCTAAAATGAGTTTGTATCATAGATAGCATATGGACATCACAAGCATTTACATTTCTATTTTTTTCTTACTATATTTCATGCTCCAATGGCTCTTATTCATGGTCAATCCATGGTAACGGAAGGACACTCAGACACAAATTGTCAACTTTAAGAAAGACATTTTTAAATACTTGTGTTGTTAGAACAGTCTATTTTGATAACAATACTTCCAAAACATACAGTTTTAAGGTCCCATAATTTGTTTAATTTTTTTTATCTCCGCACATTATTGAATATGCATACAAATGAGGTCGGTAACGGAAGGACACCAAAATGGACAAGGTTTTGTTATCAAATCAGTTTCAACTAAAACTCTGTGATATTAAATAATACAAAATATTTTAAGGGTACACATTTCATTCTCTGAAGGGTTAAGAAGAATTTACTTGTTCTTTGATTAAAATTTGACCGCAGATATTTGAGTTATTTCACACAAAGCGGACCAATGTTCGGTAACGGAAGGACATAATGGACTATAATGTATGATATGACACAGTAGGGTCATTCCATGTCAAATCACCTTTTAAAAAAAAAAATTTTCATCGCAGCTCCCTTCAAATTTGCTAATATTTGGTATGTACTATTTCAACCTTTAAAAGCGCAAATATTTAAGTTTTAGCCCAATCCGCCCAATGGTTTTGGCGCTATGGTCGATTCTTATAGGGGAGTTTTGTAAGAAATGGGCGTGGGCACCATTTTCAAATGGCCATTGTCCATTAACCGTTGGGTCAATTTATTTTGTAAAGGTGTCATTGGACTGGGGATGTTATGTGCAATCCATTTATGCCATTTGTGTTCATGCATGAGCGAGTTTGGATACGATAACCTTTGACCTTAGATTTTGACCTTCCGTTTTACCTCGTGGATCAAATAATTTTGAGAATTTGTTTTGCTTAAATCTTGGCTTGATATAATTTCTACAACATATGAAAGAATTGGAGATATATTATTTCTTGCTTTTTCTACAGCCTTGTTTTTAGTTTGCAAATTTCATGTAAAATTTAATTATTTTAGACCTACACCCATGTCCAAGAATTCTATAGGGGTGTATTGTATAAAAAAAAAGACATACTCAAAGTCATGATCAGAGTCTATTCACATCCTGGCTCATCACAGTTAAATAGACCTACTAATCCCCATACAATAGAAATCCAGACAAATGGCATCATGGTACAAGGGCCCTGTTGCAGAAAGAGATAAAATCAATTGTGAGCCAGATCAAATGTTCTAAATGCACAAATCTGATTGGTTGAAACACAGAAAATTACTAGTCTGACCACGCTACGCCACTGATAGCTGGCCATTACAGGTATTGTCTCATTATTTTGGGTTTTCATATATGAGAGACCAATTTTTTAACATAAATTTTGTCATAATATGTAATATGAGGTACCTTGTCCATCTGTTACCATGTGTATGGTAACGGAAGGACATTTTCTTTTGTTATTTATTAATTAACGAAGAAACAATGAGTAATACAATTGTTAGCAATGGGAAGGCCTACTTGAACTTGCTTTGCACTGAAGATTGGTCTGCTCTCTAACAATTATGTGAGCCACAAATTTAAAAATATTGATTTTTCGGTAACGGAAGGACATTTTCATAGGCTGAAAATAAGAAGTCATTGAAGCATAACAAATCAAATAAATCATACAAATTTACTATTTTACGAAATGGTCATATCTCAGGAGTCAGAATAATGTTTTTTAGGCTTAACTGGGGAAATATTAAACAAAGACAGGATCAAAACACTTTTTCACAAAAATGTCAAATTTGTGGGGTTCAATTATGGTTATAAAGTTATTATAAAAAAACAACTAAAATTATGTAAAACTAAAATTTTCTCATTGAATTCCAAAAATATGGAATTTAAGCTTTGATTTGATACCAAATTTGTATAATAAAAATGCTTGTAAAATTTGTGGTCAAATGTCCACTTTGGCGTGGAATTGCCCATCTGCATTTATTTTAATGTAAGCTAACTCAGGGAAAAGATATGCATGTTGTGGACATTTTGGATTTTAGCATTGATTTTTAAATTTAAAAGCACCTTTGTTTTCTAACTGGCACCCATCAAAGTGGGAATCAGCACTATCTCATTGACAAGGAACCTAACAAAATGTATCTTAGTAAATTTGTCTTAAAATAAAAAGATTTACGATTTTGGACACTAATAACTGTCAAGTTTTATAATTTTGGTGGCTATGTTGGGATGTTAATTTCACAAAATAATGACATTTATATTCAAACATACAGGAAACTGACTAGAAATATTTGAATGATTGAAAATGAGCAAAGAAAAATAGGCTTCGCCGGGAATCGAACCCGAGACCTCCGGATTGCTAGACCGGTGCTCAAACCATAGAGCCACGAAGACTTTTGAATGGCGGGCGTTCCCATGAAACCCTTTTCAATGCTCGATTAGTCAGAAGCTATATAAACTGGGCCAATCCCAAGGATAATTAAATCAACTTTTATAGAGAAAGGCGTAGGATCACTGTTATTATTATCACTATTATACTCACGAATATAGCTCTGAAACTGCAATACAATTGGCCGCGATATTATATCCTTTGCTCATGTTGACCACCAGTATTCGTTCTGACCCGTCGAGGTTTGCCGATTCTATGATTCGTAACCAATAATCGGTCCAATAGATTCGACCCCTCAGCGTATCGATGGCTATGCCGGTCGGATCTAGCAACAATACATGACCATAAACGATTAACCCGTTGCCCTGCATGTATTTGCTTTCATTTTAAAGAGTCAATACTTGAAGCGACGGGTTACAATAAGCAATAGATATGCATTGTGATGAATTGTCATTCATCATTAAATAGAGTATTTACTTCTCTGACCATACAGTGATGGCGATGAATTCAAACGCTCGCCATTTGAATGGATTAATTAGGACGGAATCATATTTCTCTACCACGAACCTTACTGTATCTTTGACGTAATAACCCAGATTTCAACATGCTGGCGCTAAAGTGAAGAAAATATTAAAAAAATAATCATGAATTATTTAAAATACTATCAGCATCAGCAATAAACCAATGTTTCCAGAGACGTTACGCTTCATCCCAGTTATTAATGGAATAGCTAAGGGGGCATTGGGGCACGTGCCCCCGCCCTCATTATTTGCCATTAAGCAATACAAAATATAAAGAGGAAATTATGTGTAAACATAATAGAAATACATAAATCCCCCCACCCCATTAGTCCAACCACGCTACGCCACCATCGTATATTTTAAGTAAAACAATGAAAAAATATAAATATTGAGAAATAAAACATTTTCCCACTCTGCGAATATACTGAAAATTATGTAATCTGTAAATCCCATCTTGGTAGAAGAACATTTAGGTGTTGATTTGGCGGAATTTCCAGAAATCAATCGAAAAAAACTTACGTCTAAGTCCGTCTGCGATGACAACCTCGTGCCCAGATCCGTTCAACATGGATCTGTAAATTGCTTTTTGGTTGACGTCCGCCCAGTAGAGCAGCTCTGATCCTGGATCGAAGCATACTGCGTAGGGAAAACCTAGGCTTTGGAGCTGTAATGCGTTGAAATTGACTCCGATGAAAGACCCGTTGTCGTGTGACGAGGCCATGAAGATCTTGTGACTGGCGTCCGTTACGAACAGATCATCTGTAAATTTATGTTTCCTGGTATAATTATTTCAATTCCCGTTACATAGTCATAGGCGCCGGAAGTGGGGTGGGCAGGGGGGCGGCTGCCCCCCCCCCCCCCCCCACCGAAAAAAAATGTTTAAGCCTTGTTAATTCTAACGTTCAAACACTAATTTAAAGATCCATTTTAAATGTTAGCTGCACTCTTCGCGCACGAACAGATAATCTCAGTTTGTTGGAACTAGCGTATGGTCTGAGGGGAGATACTTTTTCTGTACCGGGCCACGTAGGCTGGCATTGCTCTGGCTGTTTGTGTGACGTGCACTAAATTGCACAATTTCAAGTATATAAACGTAAAATCTTCCCCGTGGGAGGGGGATACCCCCTCCCTAAACCTCCCCGACTGGCTCTGCCCCAGCCCTCGGTCGCTTCGCTCCCTCGGGACTCGTTCTTGGTTGTAGGCTAAGTTGTTGGATCATACATTATGTGGCATATTTATTAGAGTGTCAATTATTTGTTTTCTTCGTGACAATGTATTTAACATTTCTGGTCGATCAAATAATACACTCTAAATTACAGGGATTTAAAATCTAAATCGTAGCTCGGATTAAAACACATATAAATGCACTTAGATTATTTGTAAATCTATGAAGACTTACAAAGTCGCGCAAAAGCAATTGTTAATCGAAGGCCAATGTGTGATTTTTAATCCATCAAAGGATTTAAAAATAACGCCAGGTTATCGGAGATTTGACGAACAGTGATATTTCACCCGTGAACTACTGCGGTATTCTGAAGCTAAGTTTTCTTAGTTTTATACTCATGAATATTCTTAACTAGGATTACGGTTTTGGTTAGAGTTAAGGATATGATTACAATGAGACCACTCTTTCCATCATCGATTTACGTAGCGTAGTGGTCACGCTGTGGACCTCCACGCTCGGTGTCACGGGTTCGAATCCTCTCATTTTTTCTTTTGCCATGATGCCATGATAATTGGTGAGTAGCGCTTTATTTAGTAAATGTATCATGCACAGTAAACTAAAAACTGAAAATTGTGGCCTGCATCACTGATTATGAATAATTCATTAGGATGCCATGAACTCGCCTGGGGCCTAATAAGATTAACCTAAAACAAATCCAAAAAGGCTTCATTTTTTAATCTATCTGGATTTATATTTTTTAAATCCAACAAAAGATTTATTTTAAATCATGATCGGCTGGTCACTAACTACAGCCGAAGAAAGATTTAAAGGGATCTAGTAACTTTTTTGACATGATGCAATGTATATTATTGTTATCTCATATGTCCACAGGGTATTGTGTGAAAATTTCAAGTCAAATGGACGTTGTATGGCCAAGTAATGAGCGAAAATGCAAAGTGATATTTAATAACTCACTGCACTCACTTTGTACACAGAAGAAAAACTCGCCCGGAGTTTTTCCTGAATACTTCGATCGTACATATCTTTGTAACGAAAGGGAAATTTGAAAAACCGAAACCTGTCCCATGATTTTATTGTTAATACGAATACAACAAGGTATGAGGGAACCGCTAGACTGAAAATTTTATTTTGAGGATTTGGACAATGTTACTAAGTCCCTTTAAAAGTAAATATAATATATTTAATTTTAAATCCTTGTAATTTAGAGTGTATCACGCTTTCCTAGACACTTAATCTTAAGCCCGTATTTCCTATCTAGGTATGTACCAGATTGCACCATTTCAAGTATATACATGCAAAATATTCCCTGTGGGAGGGGGATACCCCCTCCCAAACCCTCCCCCTCTAGCTCGCGATCTGCCCCAGCCCTCGGTCGCTTCGCTCCCTCGGGACTCATTCTTGACTGTATATATAGCTATGTTGTTGGATCATACATAATGTGGCATATTTATTAGTGTGTCAACTATTTGTTTTTCTTCGTGAAAATTTATTTAAAATTTCTGGTCGATCAAATCATAACACGCTTTCCGAATGTAATATCTAGGTAATAATGTAGTGATTATACATTTTTTTTTAAATGGAACACTTACTATTGATAAGCGACGTTTCGCCGGGGACTCCCGGCTTCTTCTGGCTACTCTCCAATGTGTAGAGTGGTCGTTTATAAGTCTGTGCAGGAATCAGTGTCACGCACCACTGCATTCGGCGTGCGTGAAAGACGTTTCGGGATTTCACGGACGGCCTTGTCCCACGCGTGCGAAAGGTTGAAACGGAGGCCCCCCCCCCCTTCTTGTTTAGGCTGGGTTGTTCCACTCTTTCCCAGATGGATTCTTTTACACCGCGCTCGTGCCACTTCTTCTCTCTGTCCAAAAATTGTAACTTCTTTCGTATCGAAAGAATGGTTGCTGCCTGTGATATGGGTGAAGACCGCGGAGTCTGGAATGCACACCGCAGCACTAAGGTCTTCGGGGTTGGTTCATGTGTGCTTTCAATGATTGCTGTGTTTCACCCACATAGAATTCGTTGCAGTCCTCTTGTTTGCACCGAATACCGTAGACCACGTTTCTTTTCTTTTCCTTTGGAACGCGGTCCTTGACATGTACAGGTCTGTCTTTGCCTCAAGGTGTTCTGCGGCTTGAAGGTTCTGGAGATGTTATGTTTTCCGAACAACCGTTTGATTTTGTCCGAGAGATCATGTACATAGGGGATGGTGACAGAAGTCCTTCTGGTTTGATTCTGGTCCAAGTTGACGTTTTCTTGTGTTCTGTCTTTGTCACGCTTGGGGTGTTTCCCTTTGTCAAATGACCACTCAGGGTAACCACGGCGTGCAAGGGCTTGCTTGATGTTATGTTTTTCCTTAGTTACTCCTGTCGGGTCTTTGACTACTGTGTCCGCTCGGTGGAAGAGGGTCCTGATTACCGAGAGTTTGTGCACAAGTGGGTGGTATCTTTCACGCACGCCGAATGCAGTGGTGCGTGCAATATCTGACAGTTTACCTGGATCACTGTAAGGTAGGCCTACGGCTATATTAAAGGTGGTATCAAATGCAATTATCCTAATTAACTTACGATAAGAATATTTCCATTGATCCTAATAGGTTAATGGTGTTGTACAAAATAACGTTAAATTGTATCTAACGTGGAAATAAAATGAATAAACCCTACTGGTGTTTTCAATATTTTAGAGGAAGCATGTAAGTTTAACGAACGGTATTTTACCTGCCATTGCTATACGTTTGATCCAGTCAATACGGACTTTTCGCAAACCTGAAGACGACGAGTAGTGGGGTGGTTAAGGGGTCCATGACTGCATTTTGGGGTACGATTGTTTTACTTGGCATACATACTCCTTGGATCAAAAGAAGAAAATTCGTCAAAAGAGACACTCTGTATCTATGCAAATTAGGCCTAATTTCCATAATTGATATACAGAGTGTCTCTTTGGATAAATTTTCTTCTTTTGATCCAAGGAGTTTGTATGCCAAGTAAAACAATTGTACCCCAAACTGCAGTGAACACCCATATTTGTGGCCCCTACTAGAAGAAATTACGTCATTTAGGCGAGAAATTACGTCACCTACGTTCTCTCTCGTCGTCTGGCCAATCTGAGCACTAGTTCATGCCCGATTTCAGGTTCGTCGGAAAACCAGTGCACCGTCTGCAGAATTACGTAATCAGAGAAGTATCAACATATGTGTGTGTGTGTGTGTGTGTTTTATACGTGTGTATGTGTATGTGTGGTGGATTATGTAACTGGTGTATGCGTGTGTGTTTGAATGTGTGCGTGTGTGGCTTTGTGTACGTGTGTGCGCATTTGTGCGTGTGTGTGTGTTTTTCTGAGTGTATATGTGTCTGTTTGTGTTTGTTGGAATGCGAGTGCCTGCGTGCGTGTGTGTATCTGCGTATGTGTACGGGTATGGGTTTTTGTTTGAGTGTGTGCGTGTGTTTGTGTTTGTTTGAGTGCTCGCGTGGATGAGTGTGCGTGCGTGTGTTTGTGTTTATGTGGATGTGCGTTTGTGGGTGTTTGTGTGCATTTGTGAGTGTGCATTCATGTGTTTGTGTTTGTGTGGGTGTGTGTTGTGTATCTGTATGCGTATGTGTGGGAGTTTATTAATGTTGTGTTTGTGTGTATACGCGTGTGTAAGGGTTTGTGTTTGTGTGAGCGCATGTGTGGGGTGTTTGTGTGCATTGTTGTTTGTTTGAGTGCGAGCGTGCGTGCGGGAGTGGATGTTTGTGCGTGTGAGTATACGTGTGTGTAAGTGTTTTGTGTGATTGAATGCGTGTATGTGTGTGTGTGTCTGTGTTGGAGTTTGAAATAATAATTCAGTCGGGTCGTGTGTTTGCGCATGTGTATGTTTGAAAGTGTAAGGTGTGTGTGAGTGTTTGTCATGATTGTGTGTAGAAGGGAACGACGTCATTGTGAACGCGCGTTAACTAAAAACGAAAATGGTTCAAAGGCAGCGAACAGGTAGTGAACAGCACGGGTTGACTACATCCAATAGACCGCTTCTGTGATGTATGCAAATAATATTCGTATGACGTATAGACTCCCCGTTGGCAAACTTAACAATAGTAACTAGGTTCGGCAAGATAAGTATGCCGGAGCTTACCGGACCTAGTTACTATTGTTAAACAGTGCCAACGTGGAGTATTACGTCATACGCATATTATTTGCTTATACAGGGTGGCCCAGAAATAACGGAACGGGGTACTTTCCATTATAAAGAAATATACAGACTAGGTTCACTGGATAGATAATCTTTTAAAAAGAACTTTGATATCATCAACAGTAATGTTTTTGTTTGGGTGTTCGGAATAACGAATTTCTTTTAAAAAGATTATCTATCCAGTGAACATATTATCACAATGGCAAATACCCCGTTCCGTTATTTCTGGGCCACCCTGAAACGGTCGTTCTAGGACGGGAAACTCGTTCTCGTTCACATAAGCGAAAACTCCCTAATGTGAACAACAAAGTCCACATCGTTCGTTCACCGGTGTCCGTTACGAATAGGTCATCTGTTTATGAATATTACTTGGTATGTACCGTAATTAGTGATTTAAATTTTCGTTACCCAGTTGAATTGTTGACGTTGTCAAACAATTTGATTAGTTCAATTTGACTGACAGGTATCCATATCCGATTAGGTGTATTATGCTAGAGTTATCAAATTGGCAATATAACCAATATAAACCACGATGTCGATCTGGTATGAAATTAATTTTCAAGATTTGTATTCGATAAAAGTAGGTTGATTGATAACTTTTAAGTACATTAACTTGAAGTTTACGTATTTTGTGTTTAAGTATGGCTACATGTGGTATCAAAAACATGTAAGTTGATTAACTAAGGAGAAGAATATTCCCATTGATCCTAATAAGTAAATGGTGCGATTGAATTTTAGTGTTGTAGAAAACATATTTAAATGATATCTAACTTATGGAATTAAAATGGATATACATTACGAACACCTACGAGTTCCAACTGACGTCATACTATTAAACGACATCCCATAATGCCATAACGAGATGGATTTTTCTGACTAATAGTTTGTATGGAGCTGGTTTTGGTTACTAAAATTCAGTTTTACCAAAACCCAACTATCCCGTTCGTGTTATCGGTGATATCAAATGGCAATTGAACCAATTTAGACCACGACCTCCATCTCAAATGTTCTTAATTTTCAACATTTGTATTCGATAAGATTAGGTTGACTATTAACCATTAAGAACATTAACCTGAACATTTATTTTAAAGTATGGCTAAAGTGGTATAAAACCGGTATTATACCTGCCATTGCTACGTTTGATCCAGTCAATGTGAACAACAAAACCCACATCGGTAGGACAATCCATAATGAGGTGAAACCATTACCCCAAAACAAGTTCTCTCTACACTGCTCCATATTCAGCCACAACCGCATGCAACAGGCCTCAAGCTTATAACTACAACTTGTACTCACTAAAATACAAGTCCAGTGTTTTATTATATATGATGAACATATACAATCACAAATTTTATTGAAATATTCTCTCCGAGTCTCCAATCAGAGTATGAAACATTATCACTGTGTCACAAGTGAGCCTCAAATAATATACACGATTCCAATTAACAACCAATGCATCATGACCAAAATATGGTCATGATGGTGTAGCTCATCTACTAAGAGGGCATGTGGTCCCCCCCCCCCCCCCCCCCACAAAAAAAAAGTTGGGAGAAAAAAGGGATGTGCATAATACAATTGTAATGTGTGTACATGCTGCTCCCTCTCCCCCCCCCCCCCCCCCCTCCTCCCAAAGGGAATATCCCCACCCACCCCCTTTACCCTCTTATGGCAGATTTTTGTTATTTATTCTTTATGCTAACCGATATTTGTGTCCTATTGTCGTTCAATCGTGAATTTCGTGGCTCGTTGTTCCGTGAATAAATCGCAAACAATGGAATACAACTGAATTTCTGCCCACTCAAACGACATTATTTGTTTTAATATATTTGCATATCCAGGCCAAGTGATGACAATGAAAAAATTATAATTGTTACTTTATTTGGTTTAATTTTCGATCAATATGATTTTAACTTTGTTGTAACTTTGTCTTTTCTGTTGCCAATATTTCAAATACATGAACGTTGCTAAAAAAAAAACGATGTATACTATAGGCATACGTACTTGTGTATCTTTTCTTACGTTGTCAAATATATTAAATTATCTCACCTTACCCAAATATTTACTGGTTTTACCATTAGTTTATTGCAAATGAAACTTAATGGTGTATCTACGAGGCGGACACGTGACCCCTCGAATGTTTTGACAACAATACGAAAACAAAAGGGTCAAATCTAAAGAAAACAAATACATTCCAACCACTGAAATGAAGATCTTGTATGTATGCACTTGACAAATAGAGCACCATTTTATACAAATGTAACCGTGCCTTATTTTTGTTTTAAGGATGCATATGTTACAATTTTCTATGTAATGATCATTGACTTTAATAATAAACTTCGGTTCAATTCAATTCAATTCTTGTTTACATTATGTTATTTATTATCATCATCCATACAATTACAACATTCGTTATTATGATTTTATCTCTCGTCGTAATTGAAAGGGATCTTTGTGTTCTTTGACCTCAATTCCGATGTACACTTTCAATACATATTAAGTTACCAATATCAGTACATGAATAAGCTACGTAGCTTCTTGGAAATCAAGATTCTAGGACAAATTACACAAACACATCAAAATATGGAATGTTCCATTTTCCTCATAATTATATAGACACGTGAAAAGGGCAAATACAAGTGCCTTGCATCGATTGCATATTGACTTTGGAATGAATTCGTTAAGAAAAATAGTATTGTACGTTATCATTTTGCCCTTAGGCAATAGTTTTTATAATTCAAACTGGACGGAAAATATACAGTGTATTACAAATGTTATGAATAGTGACAAATAATTATTTGTTGACTTTTAACAAATATTACAAATATTTCAAGGATTTTGTGCATTTTGAAAAGTCCCTAATTTTTTTCTTCAAATCAATTATGCACTTTACCAATACAACAAACATTGACACTGACATTGACAAACAACGACGGTAAACAAGACTGCTTAATTCGTGTTTGAACATTATTGGGGTTTATTATTCCGTGTTTACTCGTTATTGTTTAAAATATTTTGCAGTACAGTCATATTGTTCAGCCATGTTGATTTTGTGTAATTGGATTGGTTATACGTGTTTGTTTTTCATTTGTGTGTGTACTTTATAATTGAGTTATTTTGTTCTTATGTTCTTATGAACTATATTTCGATGTATGGGGCGACGTTTTAAAAGTAAAGGTACCAGCTATCTGAAGTGATCCCGTTAAACATTGTATCATATCATGTACTTTATAGTGGATTGAATTGTTCCAAATGTGTATTACAATATACAGTAGATTTATGTTCCGAATAAAGATCGAGAACAGATATGTTTGAATATTGCATGAGTGATACTAAAAAAACGTTTAAAAACTTTATAAACCCTTCATTGATAAAGGCATTTTCTTGACTTCTCCATTGAAGAGACATGAAGTTAGTGACGATGAGTTACTATAGGGTACAACAATACGGTAAAATAAAGAACAAGAGCTCAAAATTCACGTTTTAATTTTAAAGGCGAAATTGAAGAAGAGAATTAAAGCGAAATTTACTTAGCATTTTATCATGGTTACTGGAATATTGTTTTATTTTAACATTTAAATTATTCATATACTTATTATTTTATTTTTGTATTTGAATTTGATTTATTTCTGCACAAAGTTTAAACAAATTATATACAATTTAATACAATTTAACAATAAGAATTAATACATTTCAGATGAAATCAGCAAAAGAAACAGCAATTATACTTAATAATTAAAAATGAAAAATTACCCGCCGTATGATATAATTTCGAATGTGTATAAGGAAGAAGTACAAAGAATTACCCAAAACAAATGCAATTATCAAGTACATTCGCAACAACCTTTAAGGGATGAGTAGTTGATACAATGTATATTGTTGTTATTTGTAGGTCCACTGGGTGTTGTGTGAAAATTTCAAGTTAAATGGACGTTTTAAGGCCGAGTAATGAGCAAAAAATGCAAAGTGATATTCACTAACTGATTGCACTCACTTTGTACACGGTTTTGACGGTCCAGTGGATAATTTAACATCTAAACACTTCAATCGTAAATATCTGTATAACGAAAGGAAAATTTGAAAAACCAAAACCTGTCCCATGTTCTTATTGTTAATACGAATACAACACGGGAACCGCTAGAATTCCGATTGGATTTTGAGGATTTGGACAATGTTACTGAGTCCCTTTTTTTTTTTTTTTTTTTGTATATAAGGAGCAAATGTGAACAATAGCCAACCAGAGTTTGAAAGGAACTCCAGAGGGCCAATCAATGGTTCACTGCAACTCAAGTACCAACAAAAAATTATCTAATTAAACAAAAAAAATTAAAAAGGAACACATTTTGGGGTGAACAGGACCCCTAAAAGAAAAAATTATAATTATTATACATTAGAAAGGAGGTAAACATGCACACGGCTTTTGAAGGCTTGGAGACCAGTAATTGAGATATTTCCAACAACCGAGTCAGGGAGACTATTCCAGATCCGCACTGCCGAGTGAATGAAACTCCTGTCCAAGGATGAGGTTTTAGCATCTGGGAGTGCAAGAGCATGGTCCGGCATGGATGCACTAAGCCGGGTCATTCGCCGTCTTTCCAAGGAGGGAGGAAGCATGTCTCCTAGGTCTTTTGGGCAGTGTTGAGAGTGCATTTTGTACAGCACTGACACTGCAGCTACCTGGCGTCTATGTGCTAAGCTGGGGATTGAGAGTTGGGTGCGAGCAGTGGTGTCATCAACTCCTATGATCTTAAGTGCCTTCTTTTGGACGTTGACAAGCAAGCTAAGAGTTGATGGGGAAGCATTTGTCCAGCAGAGGGATGCATATTCCATGACGCTACGGACCTGTGCTTTGTAGACTGTGGCTCTTCCTTTACAATCAAGTTTGTTTGCCACTTTTCTCAGGGCACCAAGCTTCTGTCCCGCTCTGGTGGTAATTGCTAAGATGTGTTTAGACCAAGTAAGTTTGGAATCGAAAGTGACACCTAGAATTTCGAGCTCATGCTTTGCTGCTAGCTGGCAGTCTCCTAGATACAGGTTCAGTTCTGAAGGAGATCGCTTTCTTGAGAATGTCATGACTTTACATTTTGATGGTTCAAATGTAACCTTCCATGTGTCTGCCCATGATTTCATCCTGGTCAGGTCTCGGTTTAGGCTGGCTGCAACATCCTCGCTAGCTTGTGGTGAAGGGATTGGGGCATAAAGTGTTGAGTCGTCAGCATACAGGTATAGCTCATTTTCGCAGACATCTACCAAATCATCAATATCAAAATATCAAAATTTAATGTACTATTAACCTGATGGTCATTACACAAACTTGATCATAATTATATGACTTAAGTGATAGTACAGTTTTTGCTTAAAAGACGCTTAAAGCAGCTGTTGTTAAATTGGAAACAGAGATTAATACTTGAGAGTTCACATGGTTTTCACGATCAAATAAACTTTGTTTTATCGGGTGCGGTTCGTTATTCCGAAGGTTCGTTATTCCGAAGGTTCGTTATTCCAAACACGCAAATTTCCTATACCTGAGTGTTCGTTAATCCGAACATTTGTTGCATTATTCCGAAGGTTCGTTATTCCGAAGGTTCGTTATTCCGAAGGTTCGCTTTTCCGAAAAAGAAATCGGGTTCGTTATTCCGAAGGTTCTTTATTCCGAAGGTTCGTTATTCCGAAGGTTCGCTATTCCTAAAATGAAATCGGGTTCGTTATTCCGAAGGTTCGTTATTCCGAAGGTTCGTTATTCCGAAGGTTCGTTATTCCGAAGGTTCGTTATTCCGAAGGTTCGTTATTCCGAAGGTTCGCTTTTCCGAAAAAGAAATCGGGTTCGTTATTCCGAAGGTTCTTTATTCCGAAGGTTCGTTATTCCGAAGGTTCGCTATTCCTAAAATGAAATCGGGTTTGTTATTCCGAAGGTTCGTTATTCCGAAGGTTCGCTATTCCTAAAATGAAATCAGGTTCGTTAATTCGAAAATGAATTTTGGTTTGCTATAATTTCATATAAAGAGATAAAATAAACTTAAATGTTTGATTGGTCTGGCCAAGGGAGGGAAAGGGGGAGGGGTATGCTTAATGCAGGCTGTAAATTAAATAAACAAAACACAAACTATAGTATTATAACAAACCCGATTTAATTTTTGGATTAACCAACCCTATTTTATTTTGGGACTAATGAACCTTCGGAATAACGAACCTTCGGAATAACGAACCCGATTTTATTTTTGGATCAACGAACCTTCGGAATAACGAACCATCGGAATAACGAACCTTCGGAATAACGAACCTTCGGAATAACGAACCTTCGGAATAACGAACCTTCGGAATAACGAACCTTTGGAATAACTGAACCTTCGGAATAACGAACCTTCGGAATAACGGACTGTAACCGTTTTATCAACATCGATTCAGAAACGGTTGAAATATTCATGTGTAATTGGGATAATTGATGTGTGTTCCATACTGATTGTATAACGAAACAAAATAGATATATTTATAATACAGCTTACACTTGTTTGAAATAAACCATAGTGTTTCTACAATAATTGTCTGGTAATCTTCCTATTGAAACATTATTTCAAAGAAAACATCTCATTCACAGTTTGTTATAATAAATGGTTTACACTCGGTGACTGGAGGATGTCCTCGTGTATAATTGACTGTTATTTGAATGAAAACAGTTTTCTACCTTAATCATCAAGATGACTTTCTACCATGAAGCATGAATAAATGATATGTAACTATTATTTTAGTCACTTAATTAAATTTTTATCTAAGCTGTACTTTCCCTTAAACAACAAATGATATAATATACATGTCACTTTTAATCGTTTCAATATTCATTGGGTTAGTTATGCTGCGTTCATTACTTACTTTATACAACCACCACCATTAGTGACACTACAACCTCAAACATGTAAAATAAAATGTTATAAAGGAAATGTATAATTCCGTGCATAAGCTCATTTATGATGTTCATCATTTAATACTACCACCACCACTATACACAAACAAGAACACCATCATCGTCATCACATCACACGCTTTAACCCCATTCTAATTTGGATTATCTCAAACTTGACCGCAGGTCTTCACTTCCGGTGTCATTTCCAGACGTCACGGCTGTGTTGGTATCTCAACAAAAAAAACATTCACTATTCTGAAACACCATCGCATGTCTACAAGGGCAAGGAGACAAATATACAGATGAGGAGGAAGACGACGAAGAAATGTTAAAGCGAGTTGAGGGCTAGGTAGACGAGTCTGAAGCGATTCACTGACGGCTCTGGTTTGAAGAAAAAAAACGTAAGGACGACCGCGTGTGAAGCCGAACGCTTGCCAGGTGTACACAAACAACAGCACTAACACTTCCAAAATTCAAGCCACTGCCTTCGCACTTCCTCCCGACGAAGGCAGAAAAGGAAGAAGACGAAGGAACCCTGAAAAGAGTTGAAGACGACGAAGAGGAGATTGAAGAGGAAGCGGGCGCCCCCTATCGCCAGGAAGCCAAAGACCCAGGTCAGGCCGAGGAGGATAGAGATGGCAAAGGCATTCAAAATGCGGCGCCATCCCTCGCGGTTCGATGTAGTAGATGCCGGTTGATGAGAGGTGACAGGTTGTCTGCAGGTTATGTTTTTCATCGCCAGGCCGACCATGACGAAGTTGAAGACGAGGACTAGACCAATGGGGACTAGGATGCCACCAAACATGGCTGGGCCTGGCTTGAGGAAACAGCTGCGAGAAAAGAAGAACATAATACGAACGTATATAGTCGATTGGTTGGATCTTCCCATAAAAAAAGGTTTATCATATACCGTATGTCCTAAAGCAAATTACAATCGGACTTGCTGCAACGATAACTTAAAGATAGTAGATTAATCATAATGCTGTTTCAGGGTATGAAACTATAACTTATTTCCTACATCTTGCAGAAACCATATTCGATTTGCTTCAGTGGTCATGGAGAATGGGGATATTGGTAAATCATGTCAGATGTCCCTTTCCTCCAGGTTTTGTAAGAAGACGCGTTGTCCATTGTGTTCACTCCATACAAATACGATGTTGTTTATTATGTACACGGAAAAAATATCTTTAGAGAAAGTGACTGCTTGTTTCCTTTTATTTTGAACTAACTGAATAAACAACGAATGATATGAAGTAAAAGTTAATCATATTCATGAGTTTTGCTAACATTGGTAAGGTGTGAAAATGAATGATTAAAGAGAGAAATCAAATCATTAACTCATGGAAGACTAGATTTCAGCTCTTCCTCCTTTGTGGCTTTCTCTTATCTTTTTTCTGAGAGATAAATACATCTTTCAAAAACAAAACCCCACACGAGTACACACCATTGATATAAAGGTATGTACATAATTGCAATTCATATTTGTCAGTTGCCCTAATATTTCCATTCATATGGGTGCCAAGAGCACCCAAGTGTCAAACTTGGAAGAAACGGACCCATGACATGATTTACAAAGATCCTCATTCTCCATGACCACTGAAGCAAATCGAATATGGTTTTCTGCCAAGGTAATAAGTTATAGTTTCTTTCCCTGAAATAGCATTATGATTGATTTACTATCTTTAAAGTTATCGTTGCACAAAGTCCGATTGTATTTTTTTTGGGGGGGGGGGGGAGGGGGGCATACGGTACATTGTAAATTGCAATAAAGAATAATTATCTTAATATGATGTATATGCACTTCGAAATGTCCAACTATTTTGTCATCCAATGCAATAGAAGCAGTGGTCCAATTTGCATACTTAATGCAATGCACTCGCTGGTCTTAACACTACGAGGCGATAAAAGTATCAACACATTATAACAAATAGCTTTGATATTGCTTAATGCAACACAAATGAAATGGCTACTTGAACAAATCTATTTTATATCGATATTTTATATCCGTCGTCAGGAGTCTCCTGAACAGGATAGTCAACCTATTCGAAACGTCGAGCCCCTCCTACCATCCACCCTCTCCTCGCAATGTCAACAGTCCTTTCCAGGACTATCCCAACAGTCCTTTCTAGGACTACCAACAGTCCTTTCTAGGACTACCAACAGTCCTTTTTAGGACTCTCCTAGAAAAAAATACAAACAGTCCTTCTCAGGACTATCCCAACAGTCCTTTCTAGGACTACCAACAGTCCTTTCTAGGACTACCACAGTCCTTTTTAAGACTATCCCAGAAAGAATACAATCAGTCCTTTTTAGGACTCACCAATCCTCCCCTCTCACATGGTGCAACATACAATTGTATTGAAGAAGGCAAAAGTTCTGTCTTAGCGATGCCCCAATTCGGTAATAATTCAAAAACATAAACTTACTAATTATTATCACCAAAATCACCACCAAGATACAGTGACCAGTCAATACCAGCTGTGATACCGCAGACAATGACCGGTGTACCTGTTTGGAAAAATAAGTTTACACCAATATTGAAATATTCGGTCAAGAATAACAGTCAAAGTTACAGGTCAAGCAATGTAAAAAATGAACATTAATTTATTATGGCAGTTAAATATTTTCGATTGTTATAGTGATCCATAAATCACTTCATAGGAATTTTCAAAAAGTAACATTTGGGACTTCAGTCATATATACTCCGCAAAAAAAAGAAACAGGACACATATTCAAGACAAATATATCATCTCTTTTTACGATAAACATATATGTTATTGCATAGATAAAATGACCCCCTTCAATATTGGGGTACAATTCGGATGAAATCATTCATGCATGACTTGTCACGGTCAATTAACACTTGCAAGGTCTGTTTTCAAAAAAAGCAAAAAATGGAACATCCATTCAACCATGTTCATGTTGACAAGCACAATCGAAAACACTATATTCATGACATGGCATGAACTTGCATTACAAATGTGTTATTTTTGTATTTCCCTTTTAAATAAAAGGTATAAATAAAGACAAATTGTGAACGTTAAAGGTTTAATTTTCATCCCAATTTAACAATGGGGAATTCCATGGCAAAGGTTTATTCGTCAAAACGACAGTTTGTGCCCTTATTTCAGCATGAAACTTGACATAAAGTCTTCTCAAGAATTCTATCGTAGTCGAAAGATCTTCAAACCTGATGTCAACCTTGGCCAACCATTTCGGCAGTCTCTAACATGTCATTTCTCTAGGTAAATGTGGTTAAAGGGGCACATTAAACAGACAAGCTTTATATGCCTCAAATGCAGACTAGTATGATGATGTTCTCATAACTTGGCCCTGTTTTATTGAAGATTTTGTATTTTTGGAGTTGGTACATGACAATAAAGTTAAATAATGTCATGATCATCCTGCCCTGCACATCCTGTTTTAAGCAAACACTTACCATGCTTAATATCAAATCAGTCGAATGGTGCGGTCCTCCATTGTGTTTGCTGTTTTTGGAAACAGACCTCGCTATTGTTAATTGACCATGGTTGTTCATGCATGACCGATTACAACTTAAAATTATACTCTATTGTGGGAGACTAAATTTCCTTTAATTTGATATATGATTATGTACACTTTATTGTACCTAAATATGAAATTTTCAACTTAAACAAGTGTCCTGTTTCTTTTTTTGCGGAGTATATATACTGAATGATGTGAGAACGTCAAATTTATATCACCTACTGCATGTACTGCCTTCGCTTTTTACTACAATACGGAACGCTGACGTTAAAATATGCGCAAGACGTGAAAGAAAAAAATGGTCATCAAGCGGCGGCGCGCGATCAGAAAATTCGCGAATGGCCCATGTAATTATAAGTATTTACATAATTAGGGAGAAAAAAAAACTTATTTCTTTCTTCCATCACCATAATCCAAACAACAAGAAACAGGTAAATGTACAAATTTTCGTTGAATTTGACAAAGTTAATTAATTAAACACTTTTTTGAAGTCACACTTCATACTCAAACAGCAGACTTACCCCAAGCAGCAATGCAGGCCTTGAGCATGAACTGCGATACGGTCGCATTGAAGACCTTCACGAACAGGAGATAGACGTTGACCGCCTCGACGAGCATCCAGGACACGGAAGCGAGCAGGAAGTAGTGAATGAGCACACCGAAGACCACGCAACCCACGGTCGGATGTCGACGTTCGATGCCAATGAGGAAGACGAGATAAAGACCGAGTAATGCACAGCACAGGTTGATGAGGATTCGCTGCGGCTGCTTAGATCGAAGATTTCTGGATGATCAAATTCGAACCATTAATTGTTGTTAGATATCATTATGATTATATTATGAAATTGTTTATATTAATAGCAATATATATGAAACTATTGGAATGCCTTCGTGGACGTTTTTCTGGTAAATAAAATGTGAACATTTCAGTTGACCTATTAAAAAACATTCATAATTGAATAATACATGTAATTATAATAGTTTACATATAGTTGACTAGTATTTACTTGTCCATGTAATTGATGCAATTCTTGAAGGATATATATATTTTTTTTAAACAATGTTTAAAATAGTTTAATAACTTACTTCATGTAGGCGTATGTGACGAGTGTGATTACAAGGGAGACAATGGATACCACGCATCCAACCACACTCAAGATATCAAGAACATTCACATCGATGTCTCCTGATATATCCTGTCACATGACCAATAAACACTTGGGTTAACATTGATAATGTCTGTATTCAATTACATATCGTATCAATATAACATTATAATTGCGCATTGATGTCATCTAGTATATCATGTCACGTGACCAAAATACGAAATGACAGTATTGTTCAGATTTCGGATAATACAAATGGTGCAAAATAACATAGAAGAGGGAACTACAGTTAAAATTAATTATGACGTTTGTGACAGATAAAGGCTCCATTTTTAAAGCTATTAGGAGAGATTTTCGTAAATCATTCGAAAGTATAAGGCCCCACCATATGCTATGACGTCATTTTTTTTTATTTTTTTTTTTTTATTTGAACTTCATTTTTCCGAAAGAACATACAAAATATTGTCCAAATACCGAAATCAATTGAATATGTTTAGTATTGTCTGCGATGTGCCCATCCGAATTCATTTTACTTCAATGGGAATTCAGGTTGATAGTGCTCTGGTTCATTAATTCAAAAACCAGAGCACTATACAGGGTGGCCCACAAAAAACGGAACGAGGCACTTCCCAAAATAAAGTACCAACATATTTATGTCTATCGGATAGGGTGTCTTTTCCAATGAACAACGATACCAAGAACAGTAATTTTGGTCGTGTAGTTTTTGTTTTAAGACGCTGTGAGTGAGACCATGTCAGGTGCCCATTTTTGTAAATTTTTACCTAGTCAATGCCAGTTAAATTGCACTCCATGCCCGTAATACCATTCAGCGAACTTGTCTATTCTCTCGGCACACGGCTGAGTGCACACTAACAATGGCACGCCTTAGGGTCCATGGTTCAACTGTATGAAAGGCGGTACGTGCGATGTATCAAGCACTGGCACGGTAAAAATTGACAAAGAAGAGAACCTGACATGGTGTCACTCCCAGCGCCCTAAAAAAAAAACTACACAACCAAATTGACTGTTCTTGGTATCGTTGTTCATTTGAAAAGACACCCTATCCGATGGACATAATACAGTTGTTACTATATTTTGGGAAGTGCCCCGTTCCGTGTTTTTTTGGGCCACCCTGTACAGTGCGAGTCAAAAAAAAACGGAACCGGACTTTGATAGCTTATAAATCCACAATTACAAACATATATATGTTGATATTGGTATCATATTAAAGCTTAGGAAATTGCCTTTAAAATGATACATCACACATTTTGACCACTTTACGCATCATCGAGCACGACCTTATTATCCAAAGTCATGCAAAACATAACCGTGTCCAAGTTTGCCGTCGTCTTGTTCTTAACACAACAAAAACAGTAAGTTCCCCCCTAATCAAAATAGCATAACTTTTTAATGAAAAAGTTTTGAGCAAAATAACTTGGCAGGATTGTTTATACACTTATTGAATAATTTATGTGCGAAAATGAAATTGGTCCGTCTAGTCACGCATGAGTGAGCACACATTAAAGGCAAAATTGTCACTTTTTGACTCGTCTGACTTTTGAAAAGTGACAATTTTGACTTTAATGCATGGCATGGCGGATCAATCTCATTTTCACAGAAAAGTTAGTCAATCAGTGTAGGAACAATCCTGCCAAGTTATTTTGCTCAAAACCTTTTCGTTTTTACGCTATTTTGATTAGGGGGGACTTGTTGTTTTTTGTTGTTTTTTGTTGTGTTTATCATGAATGAATGCGTCTGTTTACGTTTGTTTTTCAAATTAACATTTCAAGAATATCCTTTGGTGAATCACAACAAAATATCAGGTGGTTGCCAGTGTTGTCATGTTTATCAGGGTGGAAGGGGATCACACACTGTCCTCACATCAGCAACCACACTGTTTGGAGGCAGGGGCCCCTGAATAGGACATGCAGGATGTCAAACAACAGATGCAACCATTCACAAAACAAGAACACTGCAAACTTGGACACGGGTAGTTTTTGCATGCCTTTGGATAATTAGGTCGCGTTCGGTGAAGCGTGAAGTTATCAGAGTGTATGATATATCATTTTAAAGGAAATTTCCCAAGCTTTAACATGATATAAATATCAACATATATATTTTTAGATGCATGGATTTATAAGCTATCAAAGTCCGGTTTCGTATTTTTTTACTCGCACTGTATAGCACTGAGTGCCTATATTGCCAAACAAATTAATTCGGATGGGCATATCTCAGTCAATACTTAACCTATTCAATAGATTTTCGGTATTTAGACATTATTTTGTATGTTCTTTCATGAAATGCAGTTCAAATTTGAAAATTATAAAAATAGATTGTTGACGTCACACTTTATAATGATTGGTCTTCTTCATTAATTCGTATTATCAATGCTATGTACATTCTTGTCATATACGTTTATGCCTTTCGTTGCCTTGAACCGCTTTACATGTTTAGGCTTTTGTGTATGCTATAACTTTGACAGTTATATCAAATTGTAAAACGTTTTCTAGCTCAGTTTCTTGAAATAGGCCTAAATGCAGAATAAAAATCTGCTTACAGATGAATTATAAACAAAATACGTACAAGAAGAACTGCAAAGCTGGTGAGGTGTTTGCAGAGGCATCGAGTAATGTCCATGTTGGGTCCAATCTCTCGTCGACATCCCTCCGACGACCACCGACCACCTTGGTCGCTCTTCTCCCAAAATACACATCTTCTGTGGTCAATGACGTCGTGTATCTGGAGTTGGTGATTTGTCAAAGAAAGGCAGCTGGTTATTATTGTTATTGCGATGACACACTTAATGCACATAGGCGGTCTCCAACAATGAGACTGATAAAACCGCATGCGATAAATATGAAACTGAGGTCGCAAAAGACAAGCTTCATTTATTCTAGTCTCGTGAGCGTGTCCAAAAACATTTGGTCTAGGATGAGCGTTGAAAAAGTTATCGCTTCCGTTCTGAAATGTTTTGATGGGCGTATTATCGCATAAATAAACGTCGCTCATAGTGCATACAAACACATATGCGTGATTGACTCATTGAACAGATCGGTGTTTCACTCAATAATAAATCGATTTGAGCATCGATTTTTAGTGATCAAGATGATGTTAAAATCAAATGTAAAACATCCCAGTTGTCCCGTGATTGCGGATTCAAGTAGCAACCAGCAATCCTTCGGGCAATGTTAAAATTTGACTTACGTTGAATACGAAGAACGACATTTCCACCTCCATTCCTTCGGTTAGATCTTTGATCTTCGTGCCTTCGATTGTCGCGGATATTACCCTTGTTCCCACAACAGGTTGAACAACATTCGTGATGGGAGAGTATGCTTGTTGGAACAGCTTGCTGGTTTGGTGGATGAAAAAACTGACCGGAAGTAAGCCGTTCACTGCTAAAGGAAAGTAAACAAAAAGGTGATATTAGTTAGTAAAATTTTTAGTTGGATATAATTTATTGTATTGAATACAATGTTTATATAGCCTACATGTAATTGACGCAACGGAATGATTCATTTCGACCACACTTATTGTTGGCTGCAACTCATTAAATGGGCTGGCCCTTGGCGTAGTCACCTTTCAAGCGTTGGAAGAATTAACTATATTATAACGTACTTTCATGTAGTTTACATTGGTTTGATAATAATTATAATATACATCCTAAAGAGAAGTTATGAAATAGTACAATAGCCAGTGTACCCCAATCGATAAGGGTACTTTTTAAAGAGTCTGGTTGTTCACATTTTGCGTGTCATACCAGTGCTTCATACTCTGATTAATGAGTAATACCAAAGGTTTATAATGAAAGAAAAGGAGAAATAAATGGATTATGAGGAAATAAGCACACCAATTATGTACGAAGCCAATTCGAATCTTTACTTTACGATAGCTGTATGGTTTGTTGGTTTTTCTAGGAAATGGCGAGGTAAATGAAATAGAACTCGTCATCAGTATTAATGTATAATTAACCAATAAGGAAATACATCGCTCTTCTAAATGTAATTGAATAACATCCACAAATCAATTATTCACTTGTGGCGTTGATTGGCAGTCGTTGTAGGAGTGAACGGGGCAGGAAGATGGTGGCATCAGCCATTTCCTCTGGGATATCCTCAGCGTCAAAGTACACTGCCGTCATGTTCTCGTTCAGCTCGACGTCGATCTGCCTCCTTTCCGTGTTCATCGACGACGAAAGATAGGCAAAACCGAGGTCCGTCGTGGTCATGTTATTGGACCACGGCAACTGGAGTGCGATGACCCCCAGGTTTGGTTCAATGACCGTCAGGTTGTCACCGGCTCCCAGGGTCTGGTAGAGAGTTATCTGGTGTTCCAGGGAGTCCAAGATCGAGGATGTCGTCGCGGCGATGTCACCGGAACGAGGAAATACGTCATCGTCGATGTTGAGAACGTTGTTGACGATACGTACGACATTCATTGTCACCTTTAAGACCGTAAAAGAGAAAATAAATTAGTTGGGCCGTCTTCAAGGTGGACAAGTGCCAATATGAAAGTTCACACACTTGTTAATAGCCTTACAAGATATACGGACCGTTTAAAGTACGAGATCACAATTTATGCACGACAACGGACAAAGGGTTCCGTGATTCTTATTATTTCCACTGAGGGATGTGAGAACATTTAATGTTCATTATTTGATTTTCAAATTATCTCCTAAATATCTCAACAACAAATAACACATTTGGAGAAAAACAAAATGGTTTCATACATTACTTCCATTAATAAGACAAACAAACATGATATGCAATTGAGTTTGGTCAACGCATTCAGACAAAGTTACTAGATCCCTTTAAATAATTACGGACAATTGGTCATTAAAGCATTGGGCAAACTAGGGTTTAGTAAATAATTTAGATGATTTTAAATAATGTACTGTATAAGTGGCCAAAGCATTTTAAACCGAGTTTGTCATAATGTTTCGAATACATCCTTGTCATGCTTGTCCGAGCTTTGGCGTATTCACGATCAATACAGTACAGCAGTTTACAGTGGGTAATAGACCAAGCTAGCTTGCCGGACATTATTACTTTTCTTAAGCTTGCCAACGGGGAGTCTGACGTCATACGCATATTATTTGCATACATTACAGAAGCGGTCTATTGCGCGCGATCAACGGAGTATAAAGGTCATACGTGTATGTAAAGCGAGCACACAATCATAGTTTGGCTTCAATGACGTCATGACATCCGAGCAGATGAGTTCATTATAATATACACAAGAACCGGTACTTTTGAAGAAGAAACAAATGCAGACTTTATTGGAGGTTATACATTTGGCATTTTTGTGGAGATCAACATTTGAGAGTATACAGAACAACATATTTGTTAATGGTAAATATATTACTCATTGCGGATATAGTATCGGAAATAATATCGCTAGTGATATTCGTTTGTCTCGCAATGTATGGTCAACATGGAATCTAAAAGATCACGACGTTTCGTATGCCGCTGCAATACTTTGTCAAGTGATATAAAGTAACGTAGGATAGGAGTAAATAGGATTGTTTTACGTTACTTTATATCACTTGACAAAGTATTGCAGCCGCATACGAAACGTCGTGATCTTTTAGATTCCATGTTGACCATACATTGTGAGACAAACGAATATCACTAGCGATATTATTTCCGAAACATATTTGTTGTTTAAATTCGTCAATAAAGTCTGTATAAGTGCTTCATACATGTATTGATGATCATTCCACTCTTTATAATTGTTTTCTTATAACTTGTCATGGTATTTATTGTGTGATTTGTTAATAATATCTTCAACATTTATTAAATAGCCTGTTTGTTTACAAATTGTGCTATTCTTATGAACTTGGAAAATAAATCAAATCAAATCAAACCATTCATACCTCTTGAGAGGAACTATTGACACGGACGATGTTCTGCAGTGCGTCTGCTACTGCTTCCAAACCGGTGGTGTCGATTGCTTGGCTTTCATTGGTTGCAGTGACAACGGCACGTGAGTATGACTTCACATTATCTTCCGTCACGTTTGTCTGTGTGTCGTATGTAAACGATTTACCTTCTACTATTACATAACAGCATTGACTAGTTGGTTGTATAGTAATACTAATAGTAATAGCTAATTATTATACAGCGCATTTCACAACTGTTGAGAAATACCAACGCTCTTTGCAGACAACACATAAAATACAATTACAATCAACTGTTTTGACATAATACAATTAAGTTATAACTAGCATTATAGTATCCACTTTAAGCATCTACAGCAAGACAATTATAACATGAACAAGCACACGTATGCAGGACAAGGCATATACGTATCAGAAGGCATTCGAACAGATACGATATTTACTCCCAGTGGAGTTTAGATGCTATAAAGTTATGTGGGTTCTATTGTCTAACCGTCATGACAATGGCCATTACTTGAGCAATACACACTGTTGGATGAATCAAATATATATGTCAAACGTAATGGTATCCTCAAATTAAAATATGTAGGATATAATCAATAATGATATTTTAGTACAGATTTGTTTCTTTATACAATTGTATCTTCAATGTTGATTTTCTTTCCCCATCGCTCAATGAAAATATTAAGTTTTTAAATAGAATGTTTCTGTAATGAAGTTAAACACCTACGCGATCGTCGTTATGAATTACGGGCAAGATGGATGTGTTTATCTTATTTTGTTTAACCAATAATCAGCATTTAAAAGCGTGTTTCGGGCAAGTATTTCACAGATTGTGCTAAACTTTAAGCCCGGCGCACAAATGCCGAGCCAACTCGATCCGATCCGAATGGATCGGCTCTGCGTGCATTGCATCACGATACCGGTTTTATCAGTCGGAAGGTAATCGAGCCCAATTCAACATATTGAATCGGTCGCGACTGAATCAGGCCGACTGTGGCTTTCAGTCGGGTCGGGTCGGATCGGGTCGAGTCGGCTCCGTCTCCGCCGAGCTTATACGAACGCTGATTACTATAGGCTAATCAATTGAAGGTATACATACCCTGGCAATGGTGTATTCTAAACTCTTTCATTGTAAAATATTCCCCACTACATGTCAATAGTATTGGATATAAACACATACCTTTGCTAAATCTGCTAGGACTTGGCTGGCATTCATTTGGCGTGTACCTGAAAACGGAACAGTGAGAGAGATATAGTTATTACCCGTAGCTATACGGGATGGAATAGGGGGGCAGGGGGCACGTCTTTATAATTTGACAAAAGGAAATCGACAAAAAGGTAACAAGATATAATATATTCATGAGAGTGAACATTATCCCATAAACTAGTGGAGTGCCACCCAATCAGTAAGCATAAACCATATAACCACTTATAGTTTGCCTATCGATTTTAGAAGTATAAGTGTATTGTTGAAGTCCAAAGTAAGAACATGTATAAATCAATGTACATTATGATTATGAATAGTTTATAATTTGCTATTGCATTTATATAATCAAATATAAGTATTGGTGCTTTTGATGATGACGATAATTTTGTATTGTGATTTAATTCGACAGTATTGAATAAGAAACTGATTAATTCAACAACATACGTGAGATGAAAATGTCCCACGGATTTGGGATGGACGTCCCAATGACGTAGCTATTGCCCCCTGATCGATTCACACCGATGATGACGTTGTTAAACCAATCCGTAAACAGGATATCGTCTTTGGTCCCGTGGAGGGCGAGCCTCAATGGTCTGAATTGACTATTTCCGTCGATCTGGATTACATGTATGCGACGATCATCACCGTCAATGGTAACGGATTCGATTCGCGCACCATGGCACCAGTACAGACGATGCCCTGTTATTGAACAGAGAGGATACTACTCATATTGTTTAAGGACACATTCAGGTTTATGCTCAACCTCAAAATGTTGCTTTACCATGTCTGGAAAAATTACCTATTTATGTCCCTCAGATTGTTGGCAATCGATCTTTTCTTCAGCACCTACACTGTCTTAATGGTGACTCACTATACTAGTTGAAATTCGTCACATATATCCTCAACTAATACATTCAAGGAAGCCCTGAAGACATTTCTTTCTTCTTGTGTCATCTGTTTGTTTGTGTTTCTTTTTATATTGATTTTGAATAATTTATGTTTACTTTTTGTAACTTTGTAATCTGCATAATAATTAGGTTATACTGTATATACACAATGTAAGAATTCATTGCAAATTATATATAATGTAACTATGTGCTATACATATTATATTATTTGATTATTACTATTCTCTTTCCATACCAAGATTGTCTAAGGTAACACCAGTGGGACGGGTCACATTCTCGTGAACTAGAATCATACGGTCGCTCCCGTCCAGGTTTGCTCTCTCAATCCTGCTTTGAGTGTAGTCTGCCCAAAAGATGTAACTATAACAACATAATAAATCACGAATGAGGATTTAAAGGGAAACCAAACGCTGGAATATGTTCTTATATTACTGATAATTGCATGATTACTACCACTTCTAGTCATAATTATATCACTAATAATGGGCATAAGTCGGGCGGCTTCTTCGTACGCCGGCTCCTCTTGTCACCCAGGAAGTTGGGGTATCGTCAGGGAGTGGAGATATGTACTTTATGTGCATGGTTTGATACGTTGTTAAAGGGATCTAGAAACATTGTCAAAATCCACAAAGCTATTTAGAACAGTTCTTAAATACCTCGCTATATTATTATTACCAATTTATATTACCACGGAACAGGTTGCAGTTATCCCATTTTGTTTTCGTAGAAGAGAAATGTATGATTGTGTTTTAGAGTGCCATGCGTTTTAGCAAATATCACTCTGCCTTTTCACTTATATCTCGGTCATATGGCATTCATATATCATGTAATTTTAACACATCACTCAGTGGACATATCGAATTACAGAAATTCTACACATTTCACCGACCCTTCTTCATTTTTGCACATTCCAACAACGTTTCTAGACCCCTTTCAGTATTAGTATTATCATTCTTTGAATTAATATTAATCATATTATTATTATCATTATTATTAGTATTATTATTATTAATAGTTGTATTATTGTAAGTATTTGTATTAGACTATTAGTAGTAGTAGTAGTAGTAGTAGTAGTAGTAGTAGTAGTAGTAGTAGTAGTAGTAGTAGTAGTAGAAGTAGTAGTAGTAGTAGTAGTAGTAGTAGTAGTAGTAGTAGAAGTAGTAGTAGTAGTAGTAGTAGTAGTAGTAGTAGTAGTAGTAGTAGTAGTAGTAGTAGTAGTAGTAGTAGTAGTAGTGTATTATATCTAGTATTATCATTATTATCATTATTATTTTCATTATCGTGATTATTATCATCCGTATTATTACATGTATTATTATTACATGTATTACTATTATTATTATAATTATTATTATTATCACTATCATTACTCACGAATATAGCTCTGAAACTGCAATACCATAGGGTTCCTGTCCTTCGCTGTCGTTGACCAGTGCTCTTCGGTCTGACCCGTCGAGGTTTGCCGATTCTATCTTTTGTAACCTACGATCGGTCCAATAGATTCGACCCCTCAGCGTGTCGATGGCTATACCGAGGGGCACTAGCATTAATAAATGACCAGAAAACATTAACATGTTCCCCTGTACATGTTCTAATTTCAAGGAGTCAATACATGGAGCAAAATGTTGCAGTAAATAATGGAAAAATGCATTCTGACGGATTATAATTCCTCATCAGAAAAGTATTTACTTCTCTGAGCATACAGTGATGTCAATGTGTACAAACGCCCGCCAATTGAATGGAATAATCAGGACGGAATCATGACTTCTCTTACACGAACCTCAATGTACATCTTTGACTTGATAACTAAAACCTCAACATGATGGCGCTAAAGTGAAGAAATGTTAAGGCGAACTCATGTATTACTTAAAACACTACCAGCATCATGCAGCGTAAAACCAATGCTTTTTTCCAGAGGCATAAAGCTTGATCTCTGTTATCAGTGGCATAAATAGGGGGAGGGGCACGGGTGCACGATGGCTTCTTCCCTCCCCCCCCCCCTCCCCCACCCCCCCCCCCCCCCCACCCTACCTCATTACTTGACATTAAGCAATGATGAAACATATTTACTGGGAAATATGTCTAAAAACAATAAAAACAAAGGATAAATATTGAACATTAAATCATATTTCCTGCTTTGTTCATTTTCTGAACATTATGTGATCTGTAGATTGGCACATAATGTGTTATGTTGGATTGGCGGATTTTCCAGAAATCAATCGAGAAATAATTAAAAACTTACCATCAAGTCCGTCTGTGATGAAAACCTCGTGCCCAGATCCGTTCAACATGGATCTGTAGATTGCAACTTCGTTGATGTCCGTCCAGTAGAGTAGCTCTGATCCTGGATCGAAGCATATTGCCAGGGGTACTCCAGGGATTTGGAGCGGTAATGTGGTGAAGTTGACTCCGATAAAAGACCCGTTGTCGTGTGACGAGGCCATGAAGATCTTTTTTACCCCGGTGTCCGTTACGAAAAGGTCAGCTGTTAAAGAATGTTTTATTGATATAGTTGGTGAATTAAATTCCCGTTAATATACAGTTGCATTGTTCACTTTTTCATTCAATTTAATGTAATTCAATTTAACGGAAGGGTATATACAGTATCTACCTGATAAGGTATATTATGTTAAGTCAGTATGCCAGTATATAGCAACTACAGTTATTGACAGTGTAATCAAGTGGGCAATATACTCGATTTAAATTTCGTTCTGATATGATATTAATTTTCAAGATTTTGTATTCGATAAGATTAATTTGACTGTTTACTTTTACGTATTATTGACCTGAATTTTACATTTGGTTTTAAAGTACGGCTAAAGGTTGTATCAAATACATGTATGTTGATTAACTTAGGTGAAGAATGTTTCCATTGATCATAATCACTAAATGGTGTGATTGAATTTTATTGTTGTAGAAAACATACGTAGTTAAATCATATCTAACATGGAAATAAAAACCTATGGGTGTTTTCATCATTTTAGAGGAAGATGCAAGTTTTAAAATGCGGTATTTTACCTGCCATTGCTACGTTTGATCCAGTCAAGGTGAACAACAATATCCACATCGATGGGAAAATCCATAATGAGATGAAACCGTTTCCCCAAAACAAGTTCCCCTTGCACCGCTCCATGTTCAGCAACAACCGCACGCCACAGCCCTTCAAAACTTATAGTTACAACTGCCAATCACTAATATTACAAATCCAATAATGTAATATATGCAATCACTCGTCTTGATTAAATAAACCCCGCGTCTCTGATTAGAGTATGGAAACCATATCACTGTGTCACAAGTAAGGCTCACATAATTCACACGATTATGAGGACCAATTACATGTGTGCTCGGTCTCCGCACGACAAGCCGGAAATGATACTGCCGGAGAAATACAATCAGGTCCCAATT